>OVBI01002770.1:0-16935 GCA_900406495.1 Sisymbrium altissimum
AAAAAGTCTACAGATCCGTTAATAAATCTACCGACTGAAAAATAAGTTTACTGACTAGAAATAAGTATACCAACGCTAAATAAGTCTACCATCAAAGGATTGATAGACTTATTTTGGAATTTGTAGACTTATTTAGGAACCTGTAGACTTATGTTTTTTTCCAGAATTTTTGTTGCTTACGTGNCTACGTGGCATAATTCATTAATGTCATTTTCGATATTACGTTTTTTGTATATACATGAAATAAGGATAAAATAGGTACAAAAATTTATTTTAGTAATTTTAAAAGATATGTATTAGTCTAATAACTTTTCAATATTTTGACATCATTCTAGCAATTCTCCCTTTAATAAATCGTATAGAAACAAACTAAAGTGCATATTTAGGTTTTTTATGCAAGATCACTTGTCATCATCTAATATTCTAAATTACATAAAGTTCACAAATTGCTCGCAGATTTGTTATAACAAACTAAAGTGCATATTTAGGTTTTTTATGCAAGATCACTTGTCATCATCTAATATTCTAAATTACATAAAGTTCACAAATTGCTCGCAAATTACATATGTTTGTAATTTTTAAAACATATTTTTGGTTTCTATTTTTCCAGTAATAGAAACCCCAAAATTTAGAAACCCATTTTCAAGTAAAAATTTAGAAACTTATTTTCAAGTAAAAACCAAAATACATGTTTAGATGATTTTTTCTCCCGTTCTCTCTCTCTTAATTGTCGTTGTTTTCATTTTTATTTTTTACAAATGTTGCTATTTTTAGACTCTAATAAAGAAAATATTAAAAATTATTAATTTATTTAACATCAAACTCATAACAAAAAATTATTTCCTAAACTTATCAATAAAAAAAATTAACTTTCTAAAGTCAACTATTTTAAAAATAGATATATGAAAATAAATCTATGCACACATTTTTATTGATAATTATTTTGGACTTATTTATATATTTTCTGAGTTATAATTTTACTAATTTCAAAACACATTTGAAAAAAAGAACTAAGTTATAAATCATTTAACAGCAATTGAAAACCCCAAAATAAATAAACACCAAACTTATAATTTTTATAAAATATTATTTCCTGATTAATATATTAATATATTTGCTTTATCATTTATAACCCAAAATAATAATAAGTAAAAAAAATCAAAATATATATATTACCAAAAACCAAAGATTGATAGCACAATAAATCACCATTCAAGTTTTCTTTAAAAAAAAACTAAAATCTAAAATTAAATAAACAAAAAAAATTCAAAAACCAAAAATCAAAAACTAAAATTGAAAAATCAAAAACTAAAAATTAGAATATATGCAATAATCAGGGCATCAATAAAAAATAGTTGGATTTGTTTTGTGATCTTGAAAGCTGGAACATATAAATGTATCCTAAATTCACTATATTCACATTTTTATTCATAACAATATCATTTAAACTTATCTATGTTTTGATCAGAGTTAATAATATTCAAATAAAAAAATAATTCAGAACCATACAAATATTTTTGAATTCAGATTGGAATAGTATCACACACTTTATTATGCCCATGCATAACATGGGCCTAGATACTAGTTTTATAATAGTATGCTTATATATTTGATAAAAACGGTTGATAGATTGCATGATTTGGCTGGACTAGTGGATTGTAATTTAAAGGAAGTTGTGGTCGGTGAATAGCGGATTATGATGAATCATTCAAGACTACTGACCCATAAGTGGCGAGCCTAGGGTCAGGTTTAAAGATTTGCAGTAAGTTACTGAATATTGCCATTAGATGATCTGCATAAATTATGCATTGAAATATACATATAAGTCTATTGAGATGGGATGGCTGAATTATTAAAGAATTTCTAGTAACTTACCATTTTTTGGCTTTTCAGGTGGCGATGAGGATCATGTGAAGGACTTAGTTTAGGCGCATAAGACTAATGGCTAAAAACATGGATAGTGTGTGTCAATTCGGATATTTAGGATCAAACTAGCTACTAGCAATAGTCTAACTCAAAAATGATAAATTGTATAAATCCTTTATTATAAATCCATATTTTTCTTGTTTACTTGATGCGCATAGACTTAGTGTGTAACCTCGGCTTGAACCCATTAAAAAGAAATGCTTAAGGATTTGAGTAAAATGGATTGAAATGGTTTGGTTTCACTTAGTGAACCGAATGAGAATAATGGGTTTCAAGAAATCTTAGCCACATTTATCTCTATAAAAAAAACCGTTCGCCCTAACCGTCATCTCACTTTTCAAACTTTGTCTTTATGGTATTCGGCTCTTATCGACGTTGTGAGATGGCTTTTCTTTACTTTTGTTTTTATTTTTATTTTTTGGTGGCTCTTCTGTTGTTTTCTGGTGGTTTGGTGGTTGTCGACGGGGGTGTTGTGGTGATTTCTCTGTGGATCTAAGATGTTTTGGCTCTGATTGACCCTGATTTGTGAGAACCAGATCCAATGAAGTATTCTCTAGCCATCATTTTTTGTTATCATTCAAAATCTTTAACGATTTAAGGATTTATCATCTATCACCAGTGGTGAATTTGGTGAGTAAGCAAGGCGCAAGGGAACGGTTCTCTCGACGGTAGAACCTCCAGACATCACTTTCCAGCTTGTAGTTCGTAGAGGACAGGGCAGAGCTTGGTCGAAGTTTCCCGGAGGTGGCAAACATGCATCCGCCAATTGTGGGGCATGGTTGTGTCTTTTCTCCCACTGACTCTGGTGAAATGATGTTAAATCTACATCTAAAGCTCTTCACCCTACTTCTCTCTCTTTCTTTTCTAGTTTCTGATCCTTATTCATTTTTTGATGGCGTTTGACAGGATTTTGGAGACGTGGTCTATTCTTCGCCTCCCTCCTCCAATCAGTCGTCTTTAATGCAGTGCATGCAGTGCTTCTTATTTGATGGTTGTCTAGGTAATTTGATGGATGCAATCTGTGGTCGATGTGGCAGACTTCTTTTGTGGTACTGTGTTGAAGAGATTATCAGTTGTCGATTACCAATTTGTAGAATGTTAGAGTTTTAATCTGACCTTTTAACCAAGTTTTTGTTTATTTGATTTGAGTTTTATTGTTTTAAAAATATATATATATTCTTTAATCTTTAAAAATATCAAAAAAAAGTTGTTGATAAAAAGTCTTTCACAAATTAAAATCATCTCCACTACACTTATACTATATATGGAAATGGGAGTCAATGATGGTTTGATGTTTCTTGTATACGTTGGTCCAGCGTGATACAAAAGTAGACATTCCCTTAAATAATTTAGAGAAATTGCAACTATGTATATAGATAATTATAAAATTAGTTATCCCTTTAAAAATACTATTCTCTCTCTCTCGAACCTCTCTCATACTATTCTAATTTTCAGATCAGATAATAAGATCACTCAATAATTTATCAAACAAATAAAGATGTAGAGATAAACATTGTGAGTTTGTGACAAACCAACTACCAAATGAGGAGAGGGAGAATTTCCATATTTGGAAGTGAACTGTATTAATATTGACGCAACAGTGTTCTTTTTTGGGTTGCTTAGATATAATTATTGCTTGGAATCAAAATTCGCACACCATATTGGTCCCAAACCAAAACAATGACTATCCACTTCTACTTTTTCTGCCACCATTTGTGTTATACTAATAAAGTAATAATACTGATTTCATATTCTAAAAATATAATTATTAGATTTATTAAATAATATATGACGTCCTTAATGAGTAACAATAACATGTTGATGTTGGTGAAAAATAACTTTAGCACGTGATTTAGAATCTTTGTATCTTTGGATAATAAACCGGACTTTTTATTAATGTTGTTTTTAAAAGTGTGAAGAAAACTCCAAACACACGATCTGCGTCAACTATTCACCACTGTGAGAAGGCAAAAAAAACCAACAACGAATAAGCTTCTCACACGTTTCAGCTTCTTATTGGCTACCAATCAACGTGGATGTCAGCTCAAATTTAATATGATTAAAACCGAGATATTTATTAATATATTGGAAAAAATGAAAACAAAATATCTAAAGACAAAAGAAGAAAAAAACCCGTAAGAGGAAAAAAAGCAAACCCCCTTAAAATGGCAGTTCGTGTCGAGGTAGTAGCAAGCACACTTGTCGTCTCTCTCCCGCAACTCTTCTCGAGTTTCCGCAATCGCCAATAATATTATTAGGTCAGAAATCTTTCAAGCTTCCCTTTTTTTCATTTCCTTTTTTGATTTATCCGTTTTTCCTTTTTTTTTTTAATTTATTTGAGATCTGTCTTTGTCTGATCATCATCCCCTTGAACTGTTTATCTTTATGTTCTTGTCCGATTTCTGATCTGTTTTTCTTTCTTTCTCTGTATGTTGTAAATCAAAGTAGTAGTAAGTACTACTGGTGGTGTAACAGATCCGTGTTTTTTATTCTTTTATTGGGTTTCTTGATTTATCTTTTGAGTTCATTTTTCAAGAATGGTCAAAGCTATGGAGTTTTATTTTTATCTCCTTTTTGTTTGGAATGTTTCTGAAACTAAGGGGATCCTTTTGTGTGCTCAGATAAACAAAGGATCCAATTTATACACTTTCTCGATAGAGCTTTTCTGATATGTTTATGATTGATTGCTTCTGGAATGAAAAACGATATACAAAGTTCACTTCTTTATATGAAAGTTCCTCTCTTTCGGTTTAAACATACAATGTGACGTAGAGGTGTGTGATCTACTCTTAAACCGGTTTCAGTTTCACTTCAATTGTCTGGTCTTTTGCTCTCTTATAGGTAAAAAGCTAAAAAAGGGTTTGATTCGTTTGGTGTTAAGACTGAAGAAGAAGAGATGGGAACTCATATCAATTTCAACAACCTAGGCGGAGATGATGTTTCTGGAGGTAATGGGAGTAGTAATGATAACCAGTCGAAGCCATTGGCGAGGCAGTCTTCGTTATATGCGTTGACGTTTGACGAGCTTCAGAGCACATTAGGTGAGCCAGGGAAAGATTTTGGGTCAATGAATATGGATGAGCTTCTCAAGAACATATGGTCTGCTGAGGAAACTCAAGCCATTATGACAACTACATCCTCGATTGCAGCCGTGCAACCTAGTAGTGGTTGTGTTGTTCCTGGAGGTAATCTTCTACAGAGGCAAGGCTCCTTGACTTTGCCTAGAACGTTTAGTCAGAAAACTGTTGATGAGGTCTGGAAACACTTGATGTCCAAAGATAGTTGTAATGGGAATAGTGGGACTGATGCGCCTGAGAGGCAGCAGACTTTAGGGGGAATGACTCTGGAGGATTTTTTGCTCCGCGCTGGCGTCGTGAAAGAAGATACTGATGATAATAACCAAGACAGTAGTTTAGGATTTTATGCTAACAACGGTGCTTCTGCTGGTCTGGGATTTGGATTTGGTCACCCACATCAAAACAACATATCGTTCAACGGCAACAATAGTTCTATGATCTTGAATCAAGCACCTGGTTTAGGCGTTAAAGTGGGTGGAACAATGCAGCAGCAGCAGCCACATCAACAGCAGCTTCAGCAACCACATCAGAGATTGCCTCCAACTATTTATCCAAAGCAAGCGAATGTAACATTTTCAGCGCCTGTGAACATGGTCAAAAAGGGTTTATTTGAAGCTCCGGCCAACAATAATAGTGGTTTTGCCACTATGGGAGGAGCAGGGGTTACTGTTGCATCTACTTCTCCCGGGACGAGTAGTGCAGAAAACAATGCTTGGTCGTCACCGGTACCTTATGTGTTTGGTCGGGCGAGAAGAAGCAATACGGGACTGGAGAAGGTTGTTGAGAGAAGACAAAAGAGGATGATCAAGAATCGAGAATCAGCTGCTAGATCAAGGGCTCGTAAGCAGGTAAAGTGTTAAACTCTAAGCTGTTCATTACCGTATTCTTTTCAAGAAGTTTGATATTGATTTCGATATTCCGGTTCACCACAGGCTTACACCTTGGAACTCGAAGCCGAGATTGAAAATCTCAAGCAACTGAATCAAGATTTGCAGAGAAAACAGGTGTGTTTTCTACCAATTTGTTGGCTTTTTTTCTTGCTTCTCACTAAAGAATCTAGCTAACGAGCTTGCCCTGTGATGATGCAGGCTGAAATTCTGAAAACCCAGAAGAATGAGGTAAATACATTTTTCCTCTCTTTATTTGGTAATACTTTTTATTTTTCTGTATTTCATGTATGCAACAACCTCCAGACATTTTGTGTTTGTCTGAATGTGGCTCTATAGTCTCTTTGATGGTACTGTTCACTGATACTGCTTCTTGAATTCACAGCTAAAGGAAACGTCGAAGCAGCGTCCATTGCTGCCTAAAACGGAATGCCTGAGAAGAACACTTACCGGTCCATGGTAAGAGGCGAAATAAAAGCAAAAAAAAAGAAGACTTTGGCTTTAGCTTGGGACTTGGGAAGACTAAATTGTAATAGAAGATAGTGCTACTGTACAGGAGATACAGAGAAGCTTAGCAATGTAGAAATATGTTGTGCTGAATCTACTTAAGAGTGCAGTGTATGAGAGCTTTCAATATGAATGAATTCATAAGTTTTATATTTATATGTAAACTTTCAAATTTGAGCTATATAGAAGAAGTGACTAACTCAGAAAGAGAATCCATTTATTGGAGAGTGAGGTAAACTCCGGCTGCAAAGTGACTTGGAAGACGATGAACCCACGAATCGGTTATTATTGCTTCGTTGAAATCTCAAAACGGTTCTCTGCATGGTATCTTGGCCTATCTCTTCGTTAACCGCTTTAGCAAATCCACTATGCAACGGATCACGGCTTTCACACAACATCCTCAAGACTTGCTTAATAGATGGCCTAGACCGGCCTTCTTTCTCAGTACACAACCTCACAACTGTCACAACCGCTTCAAGCTGTTTTCCTCCATCATCATCAATGGAGTTTTTAATTCTCGGGTCTACCAAATCAAGGTGTCTGGATTTCGTCACCAAAAACCGCTGAGACGTTTCAACAAGATTCCTACCTTCATCAACCGCTCTTTTTCCCGTTATAATCTCCAACAACACAACTCCGTAGCTGTACACATCACTCTTCTCCGTCAACTCTTGTGTTACTACGTACTCTGGATCTACATAACCTGAAAGAAACAGATTTTAAAACTCAGTTTCCATCAAAAGAAGTAAAGTTGTTTTGTTCAGTATCTCTCTCTCCCTAACCTGGAGTGCCGTGGATATCAGTATTCACAGGCTCAAAACAAATAGAGCCATCTCTAGACGTATGTGCAAGGCCAAAATCTGAAAGCTGCACTAATAAAAACATCATTAGTTTATCCAAGTCGAAAACATTTCTGTAACACAGATGACTCGCGATGGTACATACTTTAGCAACGAAGTTCTCATCGAGTAATATATTGCTTGACTTAATGTCTCTGTGGCAAAGAGGTGGATCACAGTAGTAATGAAGATATTCCTGGATGAGAGAACAACGTGCAGCCAAGAACCAAAAACTGTAAAAGATTTATAATTAAACTGAAAGGGTATATTAGTTTACTAGAGAAAATGTAGATGGAAAGACTTTGAAATACCAAAGCATTAGCCACATCGATGGCGATTTTCATTCTTGTTTCCCAACTAAGTGGAGCCTTTCCTGTAGCTGCATCGGATAGAAAAGGAAAACAAAAAAAAATGAAAAGTCTTAACACTGTGGATCTTTTAAGCTTAAGGTAGAAGAAGCATATACATACAATGTAGATGATCCTTTAAGCTCCCATTTTCCATGTACTCATAGATGAGGAACCTGAAAGATTGAGGGGAAAAAATGATAATACTTTTAGCTTCTTTACGGTTAAGATAAATGCAGAAGGAGAGAAAGCAATGCATGTTTCTTCACCTCTCTTTCTTTTCGATGCAAAAGCCTTTCAAGGCAACGAGGTTACGGTGATGCAACTTAGCTAAAAGCTCTATCTCTCTGCAGAAATCTTGTTTAGATTGTTCAGAGGCTTTGTTCATTCTTTTTACCGCTGCAACCAATCCATCGCTGAACTCGGCTTTGTAAACAGTCCCAAAACCTCCATGACCAATCACTGTGTTGAATTCATTCGTTGCACTTTTCATTTCCTTGTAGCTGAATTTTTGGAAAGGTGAAGAATCATCTGCATAGAGAAGATTTGATAAGTCTTTTTTGCGATATGATATAACAAAACAACGTGCTCACTTTGTGTTCTTCACCTTCATGAATCTTGAATACAGGCCGGGGAGAAGGAAGTGTTTTTGTTGATTTTCTATCCAAACTCTCGGATTCATCGAGTTCCCGGTTTTTTCTACGGATAAGAATTACCAGAACCACGAGCATTGTAAGAGCAACAGCTGTAACAACAATCCCAATGGTTGGAACCAATGTTAAGTGGTATGGATTGTTGCTTTCACTTGGAGTCATTATAAAATCACTGTTGCTTGGGCTAATAGCAACAGCCGGGCTTTGAGATGGTCCTGGACTAGCCACCGGTGGAAATGACTCTGTCGAAAAGCAAATCTAATCAGAAAGAGGACAAAAACTGAAACTGTAATTGCAATCATGTGTCTAACCTGAAGGGATGTTAAGCTCTGTCACTTGAAAGAAACAACTAAGGAGTTCAAGAGCCGATGCATCGTCAATACGGCTTGCCAATGCAACATAAGTTGCATCACGACAAGTACTTAGAGTAATGTTATTAGTCTCTGGACCTACGAGACTACGAAGGTAAGTGATACCAGAATTCAAACACTTCCTGCATTGGTTTGCCGGAGAAAGTGGGAGTCTGCAGTTTCTTGTAACATGTCCAAACGTTGGAGACTGGTGCATTTGTGTTACAGTGGTTCGACCGTCGCAGTTGTACTTAACGAGGATCTTGGTTCCCAAACCGCAGAAGCTAGTTGCGTTTCTAGAGACTCCATAAAGCGCCATTGTTTTAGAGATGGTACCAATGCAGGCTTCAGCTAAATCAGATGTGACACCAAGAGTATTTGACAAGTTAGCGTAACGAGCCACGGATACAGCAACGAAAGCGTTCATGTAACGGCAGCATTTCCCTCTGTTGGTTATGTTGGAGCACACAGAAGCTACAAGAGTGAAATTTGATGAAGTGAAATCTAACGGACAATCTGCAAACACACACAACAATGCAGCATTAGTGTCTAAAACAGAGAAGCAACATTTGAGATTTGCTTCATAACCTAAAAGATAATCCAAAAGTTTCAAGCTTTGCTTATTTACTAATTGAACCTTAAAAATTTTTGCTTTCTCAAGATCTGTTTTCAATCCGAAACAGAGTATTTGCATGTAAGCAATTAAGTCACCGCCAATTTCAACAAATATGATGAAAGAAAGCAGCAGAATTTTCGAAGGTTACAATCTGAGTTTGATGAAAATGAACACCATTTTATCCTGATTTGGCCGAGGACAAGATTAGAAAAGATAAGCTTTTTGAGAGAAGCAAACAGAGGAAAATCGAGAAAGACAAACCTGCAGCCATTAGTGAAGGCAGTTGGGTTCCAAGTAATGCAATTAATGCCAACAAGAAAGCTTGACTATTCACCACCATGGCCAAGAGCAACCAGAGAGAGAGAGAGAGGGAGAGAAGGAGTCAAAGAAAGAGAAGAGAAGAGAGAGAGAGAGAGAGATTATAAAAAAGGGGTTAATGGAAGGTCCCTGTGATATGACATTCGAGGGTCTGTATACTCTCTCACTGACAAGTGACAAGGAAAGAGACAAAGAATCACACCGCTTCTATTCATTTCGTGATGAAAAACGACGACTTTTTTAATTAAAGAAGTCCTTAACTTATTCATTTAATCTCGTTTTCATCCCCACATGTTCTTTTCAAATGAATAAAACATTAACATCCCCACTTTCTTATCATTCTATGTTCTCATAATCATGTTTAACTATGCAAGTTTTGAAATTAAGATTAGTTTCTCTCATGTGAAGTTATTTCTTTGATTGGTTTGAACCAACACAAGTGCATAATTAATAGGATTAGAAGAAATTTGAGGTGGAGCTCGCATGTTATTCATCATAATCTATTGTATGATGATGTCTCATGCAAGTTTCTTTAATCTTTATTTTAAAGATAAAACCGTATCCATTGCTCATAACAATTATTATTTTAACCGTTAATTTAGTATTTGATTTCTAAGACAACCGTACTCTGTGTTAAAAAGGACGACTATACTTTTGTCCTTTTCTTGGAGAAGACGTAAGGTATTGGTTGTTTAAAGAAAAGAAAAAATAAACATCTCTTAAGAGTGTTTTGATGAAGAGAAAGTGTCACGGTGTGATAAAATAGTGGATAATGGGTTCGAGGGCTTTGGGATTGGTCCTAATTTTTCCTAATTTTAGTTCTGAGGATAAAATTCTACAACGAATTCGAAAAAATGAAAAATGAAAAATGAAAAATGAAAAATGAAAGAAGGAATGTGAACACAAATGCTCTACATAACGTTGGTGGGGTCACTCACATGTGTACACCCTGTCATATCTCAGACCTCAACTGCAACATTTTCTGTTTGATTGATTGTATGCATTTTCTCTTTATATATATAAATATTGTATGTATTTTGTAATGCCATATACAACGAGTTCTATGTACATGGTCATTAGAAGGTGTTTTATGATTATGTAGATTGTAGAATGGGTTATAGTCTTGTTCGAGTCATTGAGTTAACTTGTTTGCAAAAATCTATAAATTATTTTAAAAACGCACATAGGAGAGAGAGAGAGACAGAGAGAGATAAACTTTTTCTTCACGAGTTATTGCAAATGTGTGTGTGAATTAGGGGTGAGGTTTGGGTCCCCTCCCTACCCACCAATAAAACAGACCGTTTTGAGAAAGAAAATTTGAATCTTTCACACTATATGAAAATTTGAATCTTTCACACTATATGAAAATTTGAATCTTTCACACTATATGAAAATTTGGAATTTTCACACTATATAAGCTATAATTTCGAGTTGGATTCATGCCTATCCTAGATTGTTCTGTGCCGGACTCGAACAAATAAATATTTTTTGAAATTGATTTAAAATCGCAGTAGACTGGGCGGATTGGGCCCATTGACTCTCCTAGTAGAAATTTGGTGTTTTTACACGACGTATTTGAAGGATTACAAATGGACCATTATGAGCCATACAAAATAAGGTATGTGAACGTGATTGCGTGCAAACTTTAAGATGGAAAACATTTTGCCTTTTAATTTCGTCAAGACTCTTCTCATCTCATGTATCCTTAATTAGCCAAAGACTCATTTAACTTCTCTTTAACTTTCAAGCCGTCTCCTCTACTTTTGGTAGGACAGAATACGACTTCAAACGATACACCACATATCATTTAATCGATATATCTTTCCATTATCATTGCTGTATAACAATAAGTTTCAAGCAAACAAATGAGTAAGCTATTTTTATTTTGTATGTTAGGTTTTATTTCGTTCTGATATTGTTCAAAAACCATAAACCAGACCAAAATGGAAGCGCAATTGGCTCAATCAGTTCGAAGACTATTGAAAAAGTCGTCCCAAACTGAAGCTCCAATCACTAATTAGCCTCAGATTAATTTGGAAAAGAACCTCGTTTATCAAAAATTAACTCTAAAGTTTAAGGAAAAAATCTCTTTGAAGTCTAAACCAGTTCTAGAAATAAATCAGTGTAACGGCAACACATGCTATGATTATTTTCTTAAGATTTAGATTAGCAATCATCAATAACCAAATATGGAAACATAGAGCTCGTGAGACTCAAATCTCTCCTTTAGGGTTTCATTTTATTTTACAAAAGTCACGGTTGGCCGAGTTATTCAGAGTTCTGAACCAATGGGATATTTTTGGCTCATACTTCTTGGACTATATTGCACAAAAACATTGAGATATGGAAAATATACATTCACAAAAAAAAGAACTAAAATAAAATAAAAAAATCAAAGGAAGTGGCCATGGAAAAAAAACGCACAACAACAACCCACTTTTGCAGCTTTTATTATTATCATCGTGTCTTCACCGACACGCGCGCACTTCCGTTCACTCTTATTTTCTATCCTTAAAATCCTCAGACTCTTTCCCTTTTCGCTCTCTCTCTATTGGTTTTTTTATTTGTTTCTTGCGCCCATAAAAGAATCTTCACGCAAAAGCAAACAACAGTGATGATGCAGTAGCTTTGTACTTTGCCTCTTCTTCTTTCGCTTTGGGTTTTCATTTTTCTTGGCGAAGAAAACCATGTTTCAAAGACTTGTCGTCCTTCTCATTGTTCTTGCGGTTCAATCTTCTTTCCTCTTTGAGATTAACTCTGCTCTCACGGTAAGCAAATCGCATCAAAAAAAATTCACATCACTTCCCTTTGTGTCTGTCCTCTGTCTCAACAAAACAGAGAATCTTTGTCTTTCTTTCTTTTCTCGTTTGGAGAAACGTATTGAGAACTAAGAAATGGTTCTTCTTATGATCTTAATTTGTGTAATGCTTTCGATGAAAATAATCAGAATCATTAACGTATATATATATATATGTTTTGGAACGTAGGAAGGAAAGACATGTTTTCTAAACAAGAACTGTGACGCTGGATTACACTGTGAAACATGTCTAGCCAACAATAACTTGAGACCCAGATGCTCTCGAACCCAACCCATCAACCCCATCTCAAAGGTTCGCACTTCTTTCTTTTTTTACTTTTGTCAGTTTATAATTTCATATGGGCCAATTTTCGTTTAAATTGATAAACCAATTGATTATTATATACAAAAAGGTAAAGGGATTACCTTTCAACAAGTACTCATGGCTAACAACACACAACTCATTTGCTCGATTGGGGGAAGTATCAATGACCGGTTCTGTGATTTTGGCTCCTACTAATCAGCAAGATTCAGTCACAAGCCAACTCACTGTAAGATTTGTCCCTACATACTCATTGCAATGTATCAAAACTTAGTAAACTCTTTCAATTTTATCTTTGCAAAGTGTGAATCTTTCTTTTTGTGATTTTGATGATTATTCCTGCAGAACGGTGTAAGAGGGTTTATGCTCGACATGTACGACTTTGAAAATGATATCTGGCTTTGTCACTCTTTCGGCGGAACGTGTTATAATTTTACCGCTTTCGTAAGTTTCCATACATTTTTCTTACGTTATGTATTGTACACAAAACTGTTCCTGATTTGTGTTTTTTTTTTTGTTCGTTTGGTGTACAAATGGCAGCAACCGGCGGTTAACGTTCTAAGGGAGATCCAAGTGTTTCTAGAGAATAACAAGGACGAAGTTGTAACGATTATTATCGAAGACTATGTGAAATCTCCCAAGGGTCTTACAAAAGTGTTTGACACGGCCGGGTTACGAAAGTTCATGTTTCCGGTTCCTAGAATGCCCAAAAATGGTGGAGATTGGCCTACGCTTGACGACATGATACGACAAAACCAAAGGTTGCTAGTTTTTACATCCGATAGACGTAAAGAAGCAACCGAAGGGATCGCATATCAATGGACGTACATGGTTGAGAATCAATGTGAGTCCCTATGTATATGATGCAAACCATATTATATACAATTTTGTATGCGCACTTTTTATTTTGGTTAATGAATGAAAAAAAAAATGCAGATGGAAATGGAGGGTTGAAAGCAGGAGCGTGTCCAAACAGGGCTGAATCATCACCGATGAGCGATAAATCAAAATCTCTTGTTCTTGTTAACCATTTCCCTGATGCACCGGATCTTGTAGTCGCATGTAAACAAAACTCTGGTCCTCTTCTTGAATCCATCAAGGCATGTTACCAAGCCGCGGGACAACGATGGCCTAACTTCATAGCAGTCGATTTCTACAAGGTATATGTAGTTGTATAGGTTTAGAAGAGTAGCTAGTCTGCATTTCGTCTTATAAGTAATGTAACATCTTTTTGTATCAGAGAAGTGATGGTGGAGGAGCTCCGCAAGCGGCTGATGTTGCGAATGGGAATTTGATATGCGGTTGCGATAACTTTGCTGCGTGCAAGGTTGTTTTCTTGATCTGTTTTTGAATTTGAAATCTGCTATGTGATATTCTACAGTTTGTTTTAAAAAAACTCCAATATAATTTGCAGGCGAACGGGCAGTGTCAATAGTAAGAAAGACTGGAGGCAACTCTCACGACCAAAGGCTTTGGTCTTTAATTTACCCAACCGAGCTTTGGACTTTCTTTGTTTGTTTTCACCATGTGCCACTTGTCTTTTTTCAGTGTAATGATTAGGTAATGGCTAGTTTATTATTTTAAATTTCCTAATTATATACAAACCAATCACTAAACAATATATCTATCTATATAAAACACAAGTGAATAACAATGTGAAACACAGATTTTTGTTCTTTAACATATTTTAGCAATCAGATTAAGATATTAATTTTAAATTTAATTAACAAAATTTTAATAACTGAACATCTAAAACTAAAGCATGTGTTATTCGACATGGCCAATAATTATTATATGTCGCCACTTAATTTTTGAACATCTAAAACTAAGGCATTAATGGCCTTACTCGCCACTTAATTTTGAACTGGAAATCTATTGAGCTAAACAATTATTTTTAATATCATGAGAATGGCTTATATAATTTCAAAAGTTTCAAAAAGTACCAACTAAACTTTTAAGAAACCATAATAAGATGTTGGAGATGGTGATAAGTGGTCCAAATAATATTATAATAATATATATCACTGATTATAAAGTTTCCTTTAATTTTTTTTTTTGTGAGCAACTTTTATATTCAGTGGTATATATTTTTACAATATTATTTGGACAACCGTAAAAAATGCAAAGATGTATAATTATTATTTGGGTGGGATTTTGGATCCTTTAAACGATTGAACCTATTCTTTAAGAAAATATTAGGATTTTATCCGCTATTCGTGCGGGGTAAAGTTTTAAATCCGTATTTACATAAAATAATTATTTCTAAAAACAAAATAAAATATATTTTATAAAAATTATATTATTAAAATTAAAAATAAAAATTAATTGAAAAATATTATGATAAAAAATTGTTTAAATTCACATTTTTCATGATAAATAAGTATAAGATGAACATAAAAAATCCTTACATGTTTGATAATACAAAACCCTTACATATTTTAAAATCTAGTTATTAATCCATATTTGGAGGAGGTAAAGTTTTATATAATTTATTCAATTTAATATCAAATTTTTGTAATAAAATCTATTAACAAATATGATGTATTTTAGATAAAGTTACTAATATAATAGATATATTTTTTTTAATGAAATAAAATGATCATATATAGTAAAAACTATTTGTTGATTATATTATATTTTACTTAGATTATTGTGAAATTTAAAAATTACGTTGAAAATCTTTCAGTTAAATATTTTTTAGATTTGGAAAAAAATCTAAATAATTTGAATTGAAAATCTTCTAATAAAAGTTTCTAACTAATATAAAATTTTATTAAATAAATTGTATATTCACAACTATTTAGATTTATTATTAAGATTTAGTTTATGAAATATTATTTACTAAAAACGAATTTGAACCAAAAGAAACAAAATTATAAAATTTGTAAAATAATTTAGGTGATGATAACTGGAAAAAAAGAATTTCCTTATTTTTAATACATAGAAATTATTTAGATATATATTTCTTATTTTATTATTAATTGATTTATATAAATATAATCCTTATCTATAGAATAAATGAAGAAATATTTAATTTAATTTTTAGAAAATTTATTAATGTTTATTTCTATAATAGAAAATCTTTAATGTAATTGATTTAATACTTTACAAATAATTTACTAAACCAATGCAGTTATAATTTTGATTAAATAATTGTTTTAACATAATCTTGGTAATTAGGAAATAANTTTTAACATAATCTTGGTAATTAGGAAATAAGAAATATTAGAAGATAATGCAAGATTACGTTTGATTTAATCCTATTAAGATTAGAATAAAATCTGTTGTCAAACAAAAGTAATGGCATTGTATGTAAATAACAGATTTTTTCAAGTATTTTTATAAATGTACTTTATAAATAATAATAGTAATAAGATTGGGTGCTTGAAATAATCAGCAAATATAAGATACATATTTGGTCTAATGAAAAAGGAACCTATGCTATAACGCGAAAATGTGCTCTTCTGAGTCCTTGCTGGTAGGCTTCTCGCCATTAAACAAGTCTTTATACATGAACCTGGTCAAGGTAGTCTTCAGGAAGAGAGGAAAGGGTGTGTCCCCACTCCCCACTCTCAACGAAAAGTGGTGATTTTAGGTTCTTAAAGAGAAAAAAAAATTAGTGTGGTGATTTTAGGTCTTAACCAAAAAGAAAGAAAATTAGAAGAAAGTTACACAAAGAAACACACCATTAGGAACACGTCATGGCTCATTAACTATTCTCTTTCGAGAAATTGGGCATATTTGGCTGGCCGATGAATAATTTGATAAACTAAAGCCCAGTTCTCACACACTGAGAAACATATCTAGCCAACAATAATTTCAGACCCAGATACTCTCGAACCCAATCCATCAACCCCATCTCCAAGGTTCACAATTTTTTGACCTTTTTCAATTTATAATCTTTTAGGGACAACTATTCGTTTAATTTACTATCAATCAGTTATATCCAAAAGGTAAAGGAATTTTCTTTCAACAAGTACTCACAACTCGTTTGCTTGACTGGAGGCAATATCAGGACCGTTTTTGTGATTTTGGCTCCGACTAATCAGCGAGACAAAATCACAAGCCAACTCAGTAATAATTCATTTCTTGAAATTCAATACAAAGTCTCTAACTGTGAATCTTCTTGTGGTTAAAATTTTCCTTACAAAGTGTGAATCTTCATGTGGTTCTGATGGTTATCACTACAAGAAAAATGCCTTTATACCGAGGGACAAGATAGCCGAAAGTTCGTCGGAAGAAGGGTTTTCCGAGTGAATGCCGAGAGATAAATTTTGTCGGAGTTTGGGTCTCGGA
>OVBI01002771.1:0-16927 GCA_900406495.1 Sisymbrium altissimum
CCTGGGTTTGTGGAAACCAAATTCTTCAAATAGGTTGGTAGCTGCTTGTACAAAGACCCGCACGACCCCTTTGCGGAATCTATTGCCAGCTCCCGTGCTCGATATGATTTCCAGTAGGATATTTGTACACTGTGATCTCCTTGCATCATATCAATAATAGTGTTTGGACGTGGTCCGCCATTTGGCCCAGCAAACCGTGGCCTTAAAATCTCGCCGATGACGTTGCTTGAAACTTGTTTATCATATGCTGCTCTCTCATCAACCGTACAACTATGAGCTAGGTGTATCTTCCGAACGTCGAAGATGTCAGACCCAGCAGCTCGGTGTTCGAAGATGTCAGACCCAGCAGCTCGGTGAGCGTAAACACGCCATTTACAATACAGACCGCAACACTGCAACACCATTAAGTCTGGCGTCGATCTTGGACAACGATAGTGGAACTTATTACTTAATGCATATATGGCCATGTGATGTTTAAAGGCATCGCGGTTTTTAAATACCATTCCAACAAAGATTTCAGTTGGTGTGTTCACATGCTCTGAAACAAGTTTAAAGATTCAGCAATTAGTCATAAATACTGATTTAAGTATTGGTACCAACCAAAGGATAACATTTTATAACATATAAGTTTTTACAAACATAAAAGAAAATAGCGGTTAAGGTCGCACATAAACAGCAAATAAAATATTTAACCATGCCTTGTGCGTACGGACTCTCCCCAAAAACCAACTCCCGCGACAACGCATGTGGCTACAAAATACCCGCCCATACTACTACATTTAATATCACATATTTTTTTTTGTAGTTTAAAACCCACCATCAACGTCACTTTCCCCGGAAGAACCGTCGATGTTGTCTCCCATATTTCCACAGCGAAGGGTAAAGGCCAGCGAAAGCATGTTTTCCGGCTCAAATTGTGGGACGATGTTGATATCTGCAGCCAACAAAACTTGTAACATGTAAATTTAAGGTTAGATGGCTAACATAACACTTAACAGACAACGAAAGGAATGTAACTTTTCTAACACATATTTGAGATATAACTGCTAGGTTAGATGTCTAACATAACACTGGACCGCTAACGACTGAAATGTAAATTTTCTATTTAAATTGTATTATAAAACTGCACAATTACCTGGAACGTCAGCAGCAGCAGCAATCGGAGGTGCGATAGTCAGCGGTGTAACAGTTGGCAACGATATAGTCGACGGCGCAGTGGATGCTGATGAGGTGACGGAGAGTTGTTGGATAACCTGTGCATTATCTGCATCACACAGTAGCTCATGGCTTTCCTCGAATGATGGTTCAAACTCCCCAAATGACCCTGTAGTAGAGACATTATCAGGGATGGTGGGCTGTGCAACAATTTCACCGGCTGGAGTGGGAAAACTGTCAACCATAACCGTGTCGACGGTCATATCAGTGCAAGTGCTTGCGGCGAGAGTTGATGGAACTGTGTCGTCACAACATGCGATTTCTTCAGCGAGGAGCCCTTCCCAGAATAACATTGTATCTTCGATACCTCCACATGTGGGGTCATTAGCATTGACTGGACCATGACCAGGTAGACCAATATCTACCTCTCCAAAGGTGTGGCTTGTGATGTTTTGATTGAGTTCGAGTGTCTTGCTGTTACCCGGTGGGAACATAGTAGAGCTTCCACCTTAATTAACAAACAAATATGCATAAGTAAACAGTTCACGGTAATAAGTTGTTTAATAGACATCACAAATGTACCGTACAACTATTACATTATCCATGTAAGTAACCCATTAACCAATATCATTATATTAATTTCAGTACCTTGACTTTCTTGCGTCATCGGAGGTTCTCCATCTTCAACGATAACAACCTCTTTCCCAGATCGATTTCCAGAATCATTCGGATTTGGAAGTGCATCCCGCGCGTGTGCCATTTCAAGATGGACCCAATGGATCACAAGCATCTCCTTCTCGTTAAAAATCTCCTCCAAAACTACCTGACTTGCGTCCATCGTTGCTCCGGATATGAGCTCTGCAAGTCGTTTAGATTTGATTATTAATAATGTGGTTATAGTCATAAGTATTAACTATCCATTTCGTGAAAAGTAAACAAATGAAAAGCAGTTAAATATACCTAGATATGCAGCATTTGAATCAGAGATTTGTTCTCCGTCAGTGGCGTATGACGTTCCTCCGACAGAGAAAGTGGATCTGCACTGAAACTGGTATTTCGTCACCGACTCACTCCCAAAGGTTACACATAGTGTTAGCTCGGGGTACCAAACTCGAACACTCATCAGTTCGGAGACATCGGCTGTGGTGGCTACGTTAACCGGCGGGACTTGTTTCCCACTTGCACCGAGCATCCACTCCGGGAACTGGTAAGTCAAAACAACCGGCGTTGTCTCGCTGAAGAGGTATTTGCTTCTCACGGTCTCAAGGAGCGAATCGTAAGTTTCATCCTCACGCACCATAGCTCCAAACCCTAAATCGGAAGGCTCGTATTCAAATTCCCAGTCACCGGACGTCGTTTTTTTCCAATTTCCCTGCCGCAGTCGGAGAAGCCTCGCCATCTGAGTAATAAATGAGATCCAATGGAGTAAATATCAAAAATTATGAGTCGAGGAACATGCAGGAAAAGAAAGAGAAAATGAAAGAGATCTGAGCTTTTATACGTTACTGTTACGGCTACTAATTAATTATCGGACAACAACAACTTGTTTGGCCATTAATGGAAACCGACAAAGATTCGTAATCTACCCAAAAGAAATGGTGGTCCCCAGCGAATATTAAAGAAGTATAGACCTACCTTTTTAGTTCGGTTGCAGTAAAAAAGATAGCTATCGCCGGGTCTTAATTTAGGTCAACGATCTCCGGCGAACAAAAGGTAAAAGTGGTGAGTGTGTTTGATGGAGATGTTGTCGAGACCGTCNACGTCTACTGGATATATGCTTATATAGAGGATAACAATCTCGTTTTCCTATACATATATTACAATATATTGTATGTAATGAAGCTAAAATCTTCGAAAGATTGTGCATTTAATGTTCCGCCGCCTGACAGTATAATGAGTGGCCCAGATTATGCCTATAAGTAGGCTAATACTTACATTATATCGTAGTATATAATTTATATATATATCAGTTAATTATATATTTTTCGTTACGTAATTATCAGTTAGGGATCGAAGCGTCTTTACCTTACGATTCGGCTACATTAAATAAGGTTTCAGAAAATTTTTAGGTAGTTTCTTAGTTTTATCATTCTTTACCATTTTCTATATTATTAACTCTTTTTTTTTTGCATTACATATTATCTTTATGTAATGTGTAATGTTAGAGGTATTTTTTTAATTATATTCAAAACAGATTGGTTGACTAAGGTCAATTTATTGAAATCTCATATATCATCTCACCTCATATCTCACCTCATATGACCATGATAGATTTAAAGAATTAAAGGTTTGTGGATGTAAGTTATGACGAAGGTATTTTCCATTTCTTTAAAATATTTAAATATTATAAATTTAGTTTGTTCTTTTTAAAGTTTTTCAAAGAGACTTTTAATATCTAGACGCATAATACGGATGTATTTATCATATTTTGTTTGTTTTTTTTTTAAATTAGAAATTGTATCGAGATGCAAAATTTTAAAGCATATTGAAATGTATTTAAAATATCTAATTATTATGCACATGATACTAGAGTTTAGATAACCAAAGTACATCTTAAACTCTAAAATTTCAAATACTCCCATTCATAATCTTTATATAGTTTATTTCTATTTTGTAAATTAATTATTTTTCATCAAAATATGAAAATTAATTTTACACTAATTTTTTTTTAAACTCCATACAGTTAACATATTACCAAAAATTTCACTCTTCTGAATTTGCATTGTTTTATTTAGCTATTTTGGTCCAATTTTTTTAACTAGACTTAATACATAATTTTGTATTATATCTTTAGGTTTCTATAGATTGATCCATTCTATATTACTTTTTTTTTGTAGTTAAAATTTGTTTAAGTAAAGTCTATCACACATTGTACTATGTATTTCACCTAATAATAATATGTTCAGAAACCATATAATAATAATAAGCTCAACTAATTGATGTTTGTTTGCAAATAATTTATGGTTAAGTTCTTTTTAATTTGCATTATATGATGAAGTCAATGTTTTTTTCATTAAGATATTTTTTCCCTAACTTTGGAAAAATCAAATATTTTTTTTCCAAGTTACATTAGAAACACTCTCTCTTTATAATGTCAATTTCTAATATATTAGAAGAACGTATTATTCTTAGATTGAAGTTATAATAATTTAATAAAGACTTTGCTTCAATTTCAGAAGTCTTTTGTTTACGTTTTTATTTGGTAAATGACCAATGATGATTCGTATATTCATATGCCACCTCTTGCCTACTACAATCAAACAAAGTCATTATCTCATATTCTTCTATTTTATATTCTATCTATTAAGTCTTTCTTTTATGTTAAATATTATTAATAATCTTGTTTTCTTAATGTTGGACAAAAAAAAAGTCCACATTGCATTATAAGGAGTCTTTCCTAAACTTCTACAATTTAATATTAATAAAAAGAATAATTTTGGACGGCAGTATTCTTATATTTCTATATATTCTTATATTTCTCTATTTTTAATAGAGTTTTCTGTAAATAAACTTTCGGTTGTGTTTTTGTGTGTGTGCAACTATACCATTGATTATCAGAAAATGCAGGTCAACTCTTTATGTTTTGAGCAACCCGCTATGTATTGATGACGTAATAATAATGGATGTCCTTTGGAAATCAAACGGATTGTAAAATGCTGTGTTGGAAAGAGAAAAACAACAACATGAAGTTTATAACTTTTTACGTTTTAAAACAACAAAAAAAAATTTTAAAAAAAGAATTTAAAATTTAAAATATTAGAATTATGAAATATATAAATAAATTTAACATTATATATATAACTAAAATTTTCTAAATCAAATTCTAATTTGTCATAATATAAATAAGTTATTCACTAAAATCATAGTTTCATCCAAATTATAAAAGTATAACCTCGTCCAAATTATAAGAAAATATATGTAAACCTTTATTACTAAATATGTTAAATTTTATATTTTATTATTATAATATAAAACTTAAATGTTTTACATAATTATATAATGTATTTATATTGTTAATTTGTTATTTAATATTTCACTTCCACTAATCAACCAGTAATAAGTATCCCATAAATATACATATTTTCAATCATTATATCAATAATATAAATCGATTAATAATGTTTAAAATCGCAACTCCTAACTCGTTTCCCGAAAATTCCTACAAATGAACGACATCCACTGTATTTGAACAAGTCAAATTCTTAATTTAATTTTTATAATCAACACGCCATGATAAAAAAAAAGATTATGATGATAAAATGATGTGTTATATAACTTTATCTACATACCATGAGAAAAAAGAATTTAATTGGTCATCGATCCAATGAAAAAATGCTACATATCGTGATAAATGATAAAGGTATTCATTTCAACAACATGATTTTTGGAAATTTTATAAGGAAATTCGGTGGTATGCACAAGGTTGCATTGTCTTTCTTCCTCAAATGAATGGTGAGTCAAAATCTCTATCAGAGAATCCAAAAGCATCTTGCTGAAGACAGATAGCTAGCAAGACCAAGAAAAATTGGACAGTGAAAATATATGAATACAACACTGTTTCGATGTATCAAAGTACATTCAATACTCAACTCTATGCCACCTCTTTACATCTTATCTATGGAAAAGATATCACCTTGCAGGTAAGCTCGAGTATAAAGTTACTTCAATAGAAATTTTATTATCAAGAAATCAGCAAAATAGTGTTTGATCTCATTAAACGAGTTGGATGAAATAAGACATAAACGAATAGAACCCTCCCTTACCTTATTATTGGGTAAAAGAATTTTGAGTAATATTTTTTTTAAAAGTTAAACTCTTTTGTAATAAACAAAAAGAGTTTGCGGGTGATTATTATTTCTCCTTGCATTAGTAACTTCAACAGCTAATGAGACCTGGAAGAATGGTTTTGTTGAAAATTCTGAAAAACAAAAATGAAAGACTTCAAATAACTCAACTTAAACAAAGACGCAGTATGCTGGAAATGAAATAATTGTGGCGTCAGACATTAATTGTTCATAAGACTTTTAGTAACCATATTGTATTGTGACTTCCTCTCATAGCAATATCTACAAATTGTTTTGTATACATAAATAAAATAACTAATTTTTAACATAACGTATAATTTTTTTATTTTACAGATATAGGTTTATTTTTAAAAAAATTAAATTATGGCATATACACACAAAAAAAATATTTTTCAATCAACTTGCGAATTTTAATTCTTTTTATTGGAGATTGAAGTATAGTATATAAGATAAAAGGGGAGACAAAAAAAGATGATGGGTCATTATTTTGGGATATATTTTCGTAAATCAAATATTTTAGTTTATATAACGACTATTATAACCAATTATAAGTTTTTATTTAAGTTATGCATGCCAATTTCTCCATTTCGTCGAGAAAATAAAAAGAAGAAAAAAAGGAGTCAAAGACTTCTATTTAAACTAGAGTCACCCTATCATTCGTCTGCTTAAGGTTACCCAGAGACATATCTTGGTTTGGTTCTTCGTCTGCTTAAGGTTACCGAGAGACATTCCGCATTCAAAGTAAGTTCGTCCTCATCCTAATATCTTATATTTAAGTTAACTTGTTAAGCTTCACACAGATTTCAAAAAACTTACCGTTTTGGGCAACATCCTCTGTTCCAGTCTTATTTATGGAAAAATCACGAGAATAAATTTTTCTTTTGATAACTGTCGAAACATTGATAATGTTCAAAAAAAAAAAATTCCAAACATTGGAAACCAGAAAAAAAAAAAACACAATTATCCATGTATTCTTTTGCTACTTATTCTGTTTACGGTTATGAGAAAAAAATTTCAGATGTTTTTTTTTAAAAATAACTTCTTTTAAAAAGCTTTTACATCGATTAGCTAAGTTTTATAGTTATGCATCTAACAGAGGGAACAGATATTTTGTGAAGATGAACAAGGGTAAATCTCAACATGAAGGTCATTCTTCAAAGAAAATCGAAAACATAGTCTTAGTAGGTCGTACAGGGAATGGAAAAAGCGCGACCGGGAACAGCCTCATTGGTAAAAGGGTTTTCGTGTCCAAACCACATGCAGCTGGTGTTACCATGAAATGTCAGACACATGAAGCTGTGACAAAAGATGGTCACCATATCAATGTGATTGATACTCCAGGTACATGGTTACTAACTTAGATTAATATCGTTAATTGCATGTATTGCTTTGCTTAATGTTGATGGTGTGGGCCAGGTCTGTTTGACATAGCGGTGTCTGCTGAGTTTATAAGTAAAGAAATCGTTAGATGCCTCACTCTAGCGGAAGGAGGAATACATGCTGCAATCTTAGTTTTATCGGCAAGGACTCGGATGACTCAAGAGGAAGAGAACACACTTAGTACCTTGCAGGCTTTATTTGGAAGTCAAATCCTTGCTTATGTTATTGTTGTTTTCACCGGGGGTGATGTTCTGGAAGAGAACAATGAGACACTGGAAGAATATTTGGGTAGAGATTGTCCTCCCTTCATAAGGGTCAGTGCTTTGAACACGTATGATTTTTGACTATGAAAGGGTTAAAATTGTCATTTATGCTGATTTGTGAATTACAGGAAGTTATAAAAAGGTCCGGTAACCGAATGGTTCTGTTTGACAACAAGACTCATGATGAAGGCAAGAAGGCAGAGCAAGTCCATAAACTTCTCTCCTTAGTAGATAAAATCCGAAAGGCCAACCATGGAGAGGCATATACCGATGAGTTGTACCATGAGATAAAGGTAAACTTTATGTTATGGCATCTGCATCTCTTGCGCTAATATTATTGCCTCAGAAGATCTTTGTATAACAATTCCTATCTGTGAGCTATATCAGGAAGAGCAACATAAATTACGTAAGAAGCATGAGGAACTGGAATCAAAAAACCATCCAGTAAGTGTGGTATCGGTGTTGAAAGATCAGTTAAAAGCATCGTATCAAGAGAAAATGGACCAGATCTCAACTTCGGTAAAAAAATAAAACATAAATAATAATAAACTACATGACTAATTGCTAATTGATATTTTGTTGTGTATTTAATAACCTCTTGATCTATTGATAAGATGGAGAAGAAGCTGAAGATTGCTTTGGAGGAGCAGGAGGACAATCAGCCATCTGCGATAAGCGCTACAGTGGGCTTCCTACCTGACGGTATGCCAACGGTATCATTGTCGGTGCCCATGAAGCCATTACGCGGGGGTCGATGCAACATCCTATGAACAATGTCTTCTGTTTAACTAAAAGTTGTGCCTAATAAGTAATAACGATCACCATCAAAGTGATATTTGGATTACATGATCTGTTTTTATTCTGTTTTCAAAGTTTAACCAATTTTCTTTTAAAATTATGCTTTCCGTTTTATTCTGTTTTCCCATCATACATCAGATTACATGCTCTGTCAAAAGAGATATGTAGTTTCTTTGGTATATTGATTTCCTTATATCCTATGTATGGTTGCATGTTTGCGTGAGTGTACGATCACATACATTTGTAACTAAAGGATCTTGTTATTGCACCAATACAAAAATTTGCAGTTTTCATGTCTTTTATACACACGTACCTTTAGAGTATCATCTCCAGTGGTGTTGGGGTAATTGAGATGATTCTTGGATCGTTTGAAATCTCATACAAAGAGATTTTTCTAATCAAACTTGGACTTTATCTCCACAATGTTTTTATTACACTCCATCTTTATGGATCTTTAATTTGCCCTAGGGTGTTAACAAGAAAACCCAGAAACCTGCGTTTTAATATCATGCTTTGAGTACAAAAGGTACAAAAAAATATGTAAAACGAAAGCATATACTGCATCTAGTACTTACAAACGATTATGCAGAACAAAAACATTAAAAATCCAGGTAAAACCCAGTATATGTGTATTTCTTTCTAAAAGTTGACAAAAAAAGAGAAATACTATATTATCCATCGTATTTTATTATTTACTAGTCAATTAATCAAACATTTTATATTCCAAAAGATCAAATTTCAATTTTCATTATAGATTTTTTTTCCACTATAAAATTTACATTTTGTATTTCTTAAAGTTGAATTCGGATATAAAAAAAAACTAAACAGTCAAAAAAGAGTTTCAAATTTTGTATCTACTTTGCAACTACGCAAATGTTAAAGAGTTCCACATTAATTGAAAACATTTGTGACTAATTTGCGTCTACAAAAACAAATTTAATTAAAACAGACCAAAACAAAATTCAGAATTTATTTATTTATTTTAGAAAAATTTACTAAAAGAAACTTAGAAATTTTTTTTTCACAAATGATAATCTTTAGTGTTTAATAAAAAATATTTAGTATTTATTTTATCTTTTTTTTGCACGTGTTGATACGGATTTATATCACAATAACAAAAAAATGAAAAATATATGCAAGGTAGAAAAATTAAATCTGAAGCTACAATTAAAATAGATTTATTATTGAGTCTGTATACTTATATAAAATTGGAAAAGTTATCTTTAAGTTAGTAAAATTATTTTTCAGTTGATAGATTTGCTAATTAGTTTGGAACAATAAACTTACTTTATTAGATTTATTTTGAAAATGGTACACATGTTTTGGTGTGGCAGACTTATTGGATTATTTATTTTTTTGATGGTAAACTTAGTAGTTGAGTATTAAATTTATTGATATAAATGATAAATTTATTTTTATGCAACAATTGTTTAATTTTTTCGTGATATATTTATTTTAGTAGTGGTAGATATATTTGGATAGTTAATAATGATAAATTATTATGTTTGATGATAGATTAGTTTATTTTGTTTACAGATAAAATTTTGATCATTATTATATGATGGTAGATATATCATTTTAGTGATAACAGATTTATAATAATTAGTAGGTTTATTGCTATTGGTAATAGATTTATTCAATCTTTTGATACTTACTCAAATAAGCAAGATTTGGTAGATTTATTAATTACTATGATTGTATATTTTAGTTGTCAACTTTTATTAGAGAAAAATAAATGATATTTGCAAATAAAACATTCACTATTACAAACAGTATTACATTTTTTTAATCCGTTTCTACCATTTTCTCTCTCTCTCTCCCTCTTATTTTTTTCATTCTCTTTCTCTTTTAAAATCTTCTTCTTCTCTGGTCGACTCACCGAAGCCCTAGTGGTGGTGTAGAAAATGTGATTGCGTTCTTTGTTTCCCTGATTGACTCGAAGCATACTGAAGCAAATCATTGAGTTGGGTTCTAGCTCAACCAAGTGAAAAATTGTTATATAAAGTGTGGTATGTAGTAAATAATTTAACATCCTAACTGATACTGAATAGTTTAAAAAATAACATAATTGTTATCGTCTTAGCTAAAAATTTAATTAAAAACAAGATTATTATCATGTTACCCAGAAAACTATAGGTGAATTTATATTTTTCATATGACATATGGTTTATACTTTAAACACACATTCCAAAGTTAACTAATTAATTATTTAGTTAGTCTGTATCTTAAAAAGTTATAGGGGTCTTAGTGGGATTTTGATTTATAAATTTTTTGTTGATTTTAAGAATTGGGAGATTTGTTAAATTTGGAAAGAGTTGTAGAGAGTTGTGTATATTTTGAAAATCTATAAAAGTAATTTATAATAATGATTCTAAAAATATTAGGGATATATACAATATTCTCAAAATCTTGTTTAATGAGTTAAATTGCTTAAAATCCAACTCCCAATAACACTAGATTTAATAGAATCATAAAATCTTTAAAGTACAAACTTTTTGAATAACAATAGACTTTGTATGAAATTAAAAAATCATCAAACCAATAACACTAGATTTTAGGAAGAATGTTAAAATCCATAAACCAATAACAATAGAATCTGAAAATTTTAAAAGTCATTAAAAATCTGGTGGGAGTTGTGATTTATAAAATTTTTGTAAATTTTAAAAATTAAAAGATTTGTAAATTTGGAAAGAGTGGTAGAGATTTTTGTATATTTAGAAAATCTATTAAAAAAATCAATAGTAATGATTTTAAGAATCTTAGGGATATATACAATATTTTCAAAGTTTTGTTTAATGATTTAAATTGGTTAAAATCTAACTCCTAATAACACTAGATATTAATAAAATCATAAAATCTTTTAAAACCAAACTTTTTGAATAACAACAGATTTTGTGTGGAATTAAGAAATCATCAAACCAATAACATAAGATTTTAATAAGAATATTAAAATTCATAAACCAATAAAAATTGAATATGAAAATTTTAAAATTTATTAAAAATTCAACTCCCACTAACCCTCCTTAATTTTTTTATTTATTAAGTTTTAGTGTTTAGGGTTTTATATGTCTAAAAACATGTCAGTTACATATATAGCGGTATATTGAATATGGAATTTGAGAAAATTTTAGAATATTTGATTTTGGTGAATTTTTAGATGATTTATGGTGAATTAGGAAATTTTTTTATAATTTGCACTGCATACCATCTAAAACCATAAGAGTTAATTTTTTTTTAACTAATAAATCTCATCAAATTACCTTAAAATCATAACAAATCTTCTAAATTGATTATTTAAAATATTTTAAATAACACTGGATTTTAGAGTAGATTTTAAAATTACAAGTTGAATAACACTAGATTTTTAAATTTATATTTGAATAACATTGGATTTCTCATTTTAATATAAATCACCATTAGCTTGATGAACAATTGCCATCAGTTCTTCACAGGTTCTTCCCTGATTACCATCAGTTCTTCACCTCTTTGCCGTATATCTTAATGTAAAGAAGAGAGAGGGGAAGAAAAAAGACAGAAAGAAAGAAAGAAAGAAAAAACTTATATATCTAAATGTGACAATACTGTTCCACATCGTTGACAAAATAGTGAATCAGGATATTTTCACATCATGTGTAGTTTCTTAGTTTATTACTGGATTGGGTATATCAAGCAATTTATCCCTTTTTATTAAACTGATAGTATATTTATATGTTTACATATAATGATGGTAGAATTGTAAGTTTACATATAATGATAGTATACTTGTATGTTAATATACATGGTAATAGACTTGTTTCTTACATGTATAATAAATACAAAGAGTTTGCATTACAAACTCTTTGATTGAAATGCCAATCCATCTAAATATATCATCATTTACAAACATGTTGATATATAAGTTTATCATCATTAAAAAAATATATAATTTATCAAAATTATATTTTGGAGAATTGAAAGTTATTTATCACTAATTTAAAACGAAAATTTCAATCAAAAAATCAAATACTAAATCTAAATGTGAATCGCAAATGCCAATTACATATGTATGTTACAAAAGAAAATAAATTTTAACTTTTCTTAAAAATTTAATTTTTATTATTATAGTATTATGTATTTTAATACTAAGTGCACATTTGTAATGAAAAGATAAAACCATAGTTATATATAGGACGTTTCCAATAAAATTAGTACTAGTTTAGTAATATGATATTTTAAGGAACTATTTTATCAATATAACGATTTTTCAAAAAAAATCTAGTAATTATCTTAAGTAATTAAAATAATATAAAGAGATAAAAATGAGTCCCACAAGTATTTTTGAATATATGTATTTTATATAAATAAAATAATGTAGCCAATTCTTCTTTGGTTACTTGATTAATTATAACAAAAATTGGTTATGCATACTAATTTCCATATAAATAATAACAATAATAATAAAAAAACTGAATTCTAATGAGACTTGAAATATTCCTTTTGTCGGGAAAATAGGAAAACAAAAATGAAAGACTTTGAATAACTCAACTTAAACAAAGATGCAGTATGCTGGAAAATGAAATAATTGTGCATAAGACTTTTATAGTTAAAGAAAAGTTTTGAGTCTTATATTAAAGTTTGTAGCCATCAATTTGCCTCAACTTAAACAAAGATGCAGTATGCTGGAAAATGAAATAATTGTACATAAGACTTTTATAGTTTTAAAGAAAAATTTTGAGTCTTATATTAAAGTTTGTAGCCATCAATATGCCTCAACTTAAATAAAGATGCAGTATGCTGGAAAATGGAATAATTGTGCATAAGACTTTTATAGTTTTAAAGAAAAGTTTTGAGTCTTATATTAAAGTTTGTAGCCATCAATTTGCCATATTATAGAAACCATCTCATAGCTCTACCTGGTGACTAAATGAATGAAAAGGAATAAACTTTTTATTTTATTTTTTTAAGAGTAAAAGGAATAAACTTGAAAACTAGTTTTTGTCGATTATTGACTATTTCTATCCAGTATCATCTATTTGTGAAAGACTTTGTGCGATAAAATCAAGTTCGTCCCTTCCTCACCGTTTTCTTTTATAAAAAGGCGTCCATTTAACCAATTGTATTTTAGTGGCATTTTTTCATATTTTATCAATTATCATATTGATTTTTAAAACAGAAAAGATGTTAACTGAAATTTTGTTTTTCCAAAACTAACAATAATATATAATCGCATCACGATCTAGACTTTTATATATGATGACTTTCTGACTTCATAATGTATAAAGTGGTCTGCCCATCTTAAAAAGGCACATATACAAATGACTTCATGTAATAAAATTGGAAATAATTATTTTTGGTGAAAAGTCCAATGAAATAATCTTCATGTGTACACCTCAAAAAGCTCCATATAGATGAGAAAACACATACTCTTCATATATAAAGAAATCGAAGAAAGAAAAAAATTGTCACAACCCCTTATATATACTATTTTACCAATAGAATTAAATTTAGAATATTTTAGTACCATTTATTATTAATTTCCTTCCTCTAAATTAATTGGTCAATTGTTCTCTTCCAGCTAACTCACCCTAAACAATATTAAAAGTTATAAAAAAAACATTAGTCGTTATCAATCTTATATGACGTTTGTATCATATTATCAATTCTACATAAATTTACAGTTTTACATGTCTATATACAATATGAATTCTATGTAAGAAACAACTTTATCTTAATAAATTACCATCTTGAGAAGAAATATGAAAATGAATATTAGAGTATCCCAACTAAAAAGAAAACAAAAAATGCATAATACTAAATATGTCATGTTCTACAGTTAAAAACAAAACAAATTTCGCAAAATTGGATAAGTGCATCAAAGTCAGTACGTGTTATTATATTCATCATAGCAATAAATATAATATATTAAATTCTTGATCGATATAGAACTATTTTTTTTTTAACATTACATATCACCTTTTAGATATATATATATATATATATATATATATATAGTCATTTATGAAAATAAAAAAATCAAAACATGGCATCTACACACACAAAAATCTATGTTTTTAAAAATCAAAATGCAAATTTTAACTAATTATTTTTCAAATAATTGAAATTTATTAAAATAAAAGGGGAAAGGCAAAAATGAGCCACACGGATATTTTATAATATATTGTAGTTTATATAAAAAAGATTGTATAGTATTTTTTATTACTTGATTAATTGTTTTTTTTTAAGATTGGTTATACATGCTAATCTCCATTTTTTGTATATAAATAAAAGAGATAAACAATAAGAATGAATTCTAAAGAGATTTGAAAGATTAGCTTTGTTGGAAATATAGGAAAACAAAAATGAAAGACTAAAGACTCAAGTTAAACAAAGACGCAGGATGATGGAGCCGTGGAGAACAATAATTGCGGCGGCAAACATTGCGCTTGTGCATAGGAATATTATTATTCAAGGAAAAAAAAAAAAGAGTTTCAGTCGTTAGTTAGTTCTATTTATACTTGGACGCTAGCTTTTGTAGATTATTAACTACTCCTATCCAGCATCTATCTGCGAAAGACTTTGTACAGTAAAATCAAGTTCGTCCTTACCTCATCGTTTCTTTTTTTTTTTTTTCTTTTTTGTAAATTTTGCATCAATTAATTTTTACAAGCTGTCTCAGCTTTCGAATTCTCGTGTAGAATGAAAAAGAAAATGAATACGTTAATATCAAGATTAGTCACTTGTATCTCATAAATGTAGTGATAAATGTATAGTTCTATCAAAGAACGTTGTTACTTGGAAAGGTTAGCTGATAATCAACCATTTTTTTGTCGTGATAAATATAGGTTGAAGGAAATCTCCCCAGATGGCCAACGATGAGAAGAATGCTGAGTCTTTGCCAGTAGTGGAGGAAGATCACACGACCGAAGATGCCGCACCTCCAGAGACGACAGAGCATGAGAAGGAAGCTGCGGCACCGGAATCACATCCGATCGAAAACATAGTCTTGCTTGGGCGTACGGGGAACGGGAAAAGCGCCACGGGGAACAGCATCGCCAGACAAAAGGTGTTCATCTCGAAACCACACGCAGCAGGTGTAACAATGGAATGCCAGACGTTTAGAGCTGTCACACCAGAAGGTCCTATACTCAATATAATAGACACTCCTGGTACGTTTTGTCAAATTGTATTAAGAAAGAACAAAAACAAAAAATATTTATCTAATGTGGACTGGGGGCTGCAGGTCTATTTGATATGTCGGTGAAGCCTGACGTCATAAGTAGAGAAATCGTTAGATGCTTAACTCTAGCGGAAGGAGGGATACATGCTGCAATCTTAGTTTTGTCGGCTAGGACTCGGTTCTCTAAAGAGGAAGAGATGGTACTTAGTACCTTGCAGGTCCTTTTCGGGAGTAAGATTGTTGATTATCTTATCATCATTTTCTCTGCGGGAGATGTGCTAGATGACGATGGTGTGACACTGGAGGAATATTTGGAAGACTGTCCCGATTACCTAAAGGTACGTGTTATGATCGCATTTGTGGACAATAGAGGTTTGATATTAGGACTTATCAATTATTCATTGCTGTGGTTTCAGAGAGTTCTCATATTGTGCGGCCAACGAATGACCCTGTTCGATAACAGAACCAAGGACGTTACCAAGCAGATCAAACAAGTCCACGAGCTTCTCAACCTGATTGACCTGGTCCGAAAGCAGAACAGTAACAAACCCTATACTGATGAGATGTACCATAAGATAAAGGTTTGATAGTTTCCTATTTTTCTTTTTTTTTTCAGCATCCATCTATCTTAAGTCTTTAATATCCGAAACCAAATGGTATCGCTCATCAGGAAGAGAATGATAGACACCAGAAAGAACAAGAGGAGCTCGAAGCAAAAGGGCATTCAGACGAGCAACTCGAAGCACTGAGAAAGGAGTTGGAGCTAACGAGAGAAGAGAACTTCAAGGCAATGACAGAGATGGTATGTGAACTCCTCTTCCTATTCATGAATGTATATATACACACACATAGATAACTGCGTTGAATTGGACATCAACGAGAGATATGGTTCTTTTTCTCAGATGGAGAAAAATATCAAAATGGCTGCAGAAGCGCAGGAGAAGCTCTATGAGCTCAAAGAAAAAACGCAGCAGCAGCTCTATGAGGAAAGAGCAAAATCGCAGGAGCAGAGCAACCGTGAAAAAATGCAAATGCAGGAACATTTAAATCAGATGAACGACCAAATGCGTAGCAATATGGAAGCGCAGATGAGGCATGAGGACGGTGGATGCAGCATTCTCTGATCAATCATCAATTTGCACTCAGATGCAGAGCATCTTCTATCTTTCTCTCTTGTGCACGCTTATGGGCTTTGGCGTGTTCTTTTTTGCTTCTGTTTCAGTTTCATTTCCGTTATTTCCCTAAATGGATTCGGATATTCGTAGCCTAGAATCCTTATTTGTTTTGCTTCTTGTTTGCATCATAAGTTGCTTCTTTTTTTCCTTGTGATTTAATAAAAAAGTCAAGAAATATATATATATATATATATA
>OVBI01002772.1:0-12173 GCA_900406495.1 Sisymbrium altissimum
TCCTCGTCTCCAGACTCCGGGTCAGAACCATCAATAATAGCGCACTGAGATATTGGAATCGCCTCCATAAGAACCAGCTGGAGAGCATGAATGAACCCTTGAAAAGCATCTGTCACCTGCGTAAGCTGCTCCGGATTCTTCCTCTTAATGCATTTCATGGTCATGTTGAATGTTTCCCTGCCCCACGGATAATTGAGGAAGTAGTCGAGGTTTCGAATCATCTCGACATGCTCTTTCGGAATTTTCATGTGAAAAGATCTCCTACATAGCAAACCATCAACTAGAAGCAGGCACGCATATTTAATGCGGGTATCGGTTGACAATTTTTTTGATTTCTTCAGCATCCTTGACAGGACTTCACCAGTGACGTTTTCCTCTCCACCGAAAAGGGTAAACTAGTAAGGTGTGACACCGGGTTTAGCTTTCACCGTCTCGGATGCAGCTTCCGGGAGCGGGTTGCAGTTTAACTCCGTCACTATAGCAAACTCACGAAGGGCGAATTTGATGGGACTACCACAAAACAACACCCATATCTCATTTTCCCTTATAGTGACAAGCTGACGAGTCAGGAGAAAGTGCGCTAGTTTTCCGGAGTAGGCAGGCTTCGAGTACGCATCAATGATCTTCCCAAACGTTGGACGGATGATAAAAAGTTCAGCCGGTTGGAGAGCACGAAGTATGAGTCTAATGGTGTTGAGCTTAAAGTAATGATTTGTCCTCTCTCCAACAGGTTCTTTACCATCCGCAAAAACACGTTGAGGCAGAACGGGTAATTGTTCCAAATCCATTGTCACCTACAAAAAACAGAAACTTGTAGTTATATACTAACATAGCGAGTTATATACTAATATAGAGAGGTAGATATGTTTAGTAAGTGCAGGGCCTATTAGAACAGCATATAACATGTAAAGTGTTTCGGTATATCTATAACTAAATGTAATATGCTGCAGATATGTGTATATGTCTTCATACAAGTAAAATACCCTTCACATAACAACTTATGAACAGAACCCTTAAAACGACGAACACAATCAAATCGAAGGAACACTTTGAAAATAGCAACAAGTTATTATATACTTCATACACAACCACCCAACCATATGCATTATGCTATCAACATTCGTATAAACAAATTAACATATCGAGTTATATGCTAATATAGAGATCTAAAGATGTTTAATAACTGCATGGTCTATTAGAACAGCATATATCATGTAAAGTTGTGTGGTATATCGCTAACTAAATATATTATGCTATAAATCTGTGTTTATATCTTCATACAATTAAGTTACCCTTCACATCACAGTTTATGAACATATGAACAGACTCCTTAAAAAGACGAACACAATCAAAACACTTTGAAATAGCAACAAGTCAATCTCTACTAACAATATTTTCTTCTACTTCAAATTATGGAATGATATACTTAATAAAAATCTTTTATCTTGTATTAGTCGAAAATTCATAACATAAGAAACTTAAATAACTGCTACTCTAGCTATTGTAAAACCTAATTCGTTTGAGTAATATAGAGAAAGACAATAATCTTGAAATCAGGAGAAATGGAAATATGTAATTGTAAGCCATAACTGAAAACCCTAACCTCTGCGACGAAGCCTTTCCGGTTATGACCTAAAGCGACGGAGCAGATGACTTCATTTGTATAGAAAAGGGATGTGAACAGTGACTACTCGATAATCCTCTCTGTGAGATTGAAGGATAGTGTGCTCTCAAGAATTGGAGAAAACGACTATATAGTTCTTCTAGACGTTTTTGAAGGGTGGTGTCTTCGATGCATGAATGACCATTGATTAATGGTGTCCTTCCACCTGTCCCCTAGTTATAGGTGCGACTATAGGTATGTATCATATAACACGCTTCAATATATGATAGTGTAGAGCTGCAATTAAATGAATCGCATGGACGGAGTTGTTAGAAAATCGAAGCGCGTAAGAGTATAAATGGGCTACAGTGTGGCGAAATATACCTCTTGTTTGGGCTATGAAATTAATGTACCGAAATACTTCAATAGGTTTCAAAATGTACTATAAGCGTCATTATCTCTAAAATTTATTCAGATTTAACTGAAAAATTTCGAATACAATTGACTCTGAACCGAACTGATCCAATATAAATATGGTTTTAGTTTGGTAAAATATGTTTCTTTACCAAACAACCCAAAATCCAAATAATCCACCTAGTTTGTGGACCAAAGTTGCAATCCTGAATCATCAATACTCTTAACGCAAAATCCCGGTTCTTTTTTTATTCAGACACAAAATCATCATTGGTTTTCGTTAGTTTACAACGCTAATCGGAATTTTTCTATTCGAACGCTGATCTCGATTCCAGTCAGCAACTGAAATCGCGACTCCAAAGTAAAACTGAAACAACTCTCTATTTCCTAATTCAGAAGTTTACTTCTCGAACCTTAGGGATTTCGGCGATCAAGAAAGTAAAGACTGTATCTTTGTCTAGCCCAATCCTTCTTGATCCTGGTAATTTCGCTTGTAAATGTTGTTTCTGGTACAAATGCAAGTTTATCTCGATTTCCTCTTAATCCCCCTCATTGCGCAAATGTCGAATCTATCGTATGTATCATGTTGAGTAAAACCTGCACGCCAAGTGTTCGTCAAAATGCCGTAATGAGACAAAATGTTATTCTCTAGTATGCATGTCGATCGGTATCATCTTGCTACCTAAGGTAGATTCTTTCTTGAAAATTTGTCACTCAGTTCTCGTAACAAAATGCACATCAAGATTGCTTTTGAGTATGATCTTCTTAAAGGAAGATACTTTTATTAGGATTATAGAGAATCTTAGGTCGTAAGTGTTTTTGTTGAGGTGATTATGAGAAACACGTAGAGGCTCCTCCATCATATCTAAAATGGGTCTGTTCTTGACTTCTGATACAATAAAGGAGAGATTTTTATTTGTTTAAGTTATACGCCAAGCTGTTCCAAATGAGCCTATATCAATCGCATCTTGCTCTCTCTAATTGAAGTAAAGATGCAGCAACACCCATGAAAAGCTAATTTCTGTTTTGATGCTTGTCTTGGAATCGTGCTTATGGTTACAATTTGGCTAAATTGTGGTTTTTCTTATCTTTGGAATAGATTGAAAATCGCTGTTGGTGGTTAATGATGTCTAAGGTGGATTATTTCTTGAAAATTTGTAGTTGTTTTGGTTTGGATATGTCACTCAGTTCTCCTAACATAGCTCAGTAGCATCTCGTCTATAAAGCTTTCTGAAATTTCAAGTATAGCACCCCTAAGTAGGTTGCAGTTGGGTCTGCATATCGAGATTGCTTTTTAGTATTGTCAGCTTAAAAGGAAGATGTTCTTATTAAGATCAGCTCGAAGTGTTTTTGTTGAGTTGATTATGAGAGACACGTATAGGCTCCTCCATCACTTCTGATACAATAGAAAGAGATACGTTTTTGAAGTTTATAGGCCAAGCTGTTCCAAATGAGCCTATGTCAATCGCACTCTCTATTTTTGAAGGAAAGATGCAGAAACACCCACGAAAAGTTAATTTCTGTTTTGACGCTTGTCTTGGAATCGTGCTTGTGGTTACATCGTTTCATTAATTATTAATTTCAATTTGGCTAAGCTGTGTTTTTCTTTTTATTTGGCAGAGATAGAAGATTGCTGTTGCTTGTTACGATGTCTCGGCAGAATCAGTTATTTACATTGCTTAGGAGAAGGTTTCATTCACCGTCTAGTGATGCCCCAACGGAGACCTTAAGAAAAAAGATAGCTGATTTGCATAAAAGTAAGAAGCGAAGAAACCCAATAAAGAACCAGTTTCTGGTTGAGGTTCCAGAATCAAGATCGTATTTGGACACAGCAACGATGCCCATGTTCCTCGCTGTGGTCGGTATTGCATTGTTTGCAAAAGTGTTAATGATGGTAAGCCTTCTTTCTTCTATTAACATCTCTTCGTGAATGTGACTTTCCTGTCATTGACTTTAGCATCTGTGGCCTCGTTACTGATCTGTAACGCTGCTTAAACGCTTCATGCTAATTCTCTGATTCTTTATTGTTGGTTTGTTCTCAGATCGATGATTCGAAATCCCAAGAAATGATTGAACGCAAGATAAAGAATGCACCACCAGGGCAAGGCACAGTACGGATGATCGAACGTGAGGAGTGGGATGAGTTTAGAGAAGTAAGGCCAAGAACACCTTTTGAGTCCAAGCTTGCTCGTCCAAACGCACAAATAAGAACTGGAGAGCCTGTGCGCAAGGTAAACAAAAATTCCCTCAACTGAATCATCAAGACTCTTAAACCATATTTGCTAAATCAAAACCGTCAATTGGTGTGCTTAGACTTTGTTTCGTTTCCTTTTTTCATCAGGATGACTTGAAGAACTGGACCATAGACGTACTAACAAATGCACTTTCACGAACTGAAGAAAGTGTTCGTCGCGGTTCCAGTTGATTTTTCATGCATTCTTCTCAGTTAATACGGATATATATCCTCAGAATCTAGTAGTCAAGAACAGTTCTCTTCTGTGTGTATCATCTTTGTTTGGTTCTTAACATGAGTGAGGTAATAAAATGGCAAAACTAATCTGGATGCTGCCATGTTGACCAATAGGAATCATAACAGTTTCAAAATTGATTTACGTTTAAGACTTCTAAATGGTAGAACTAGAAGATAACCATAACACCTTATAACAAGTCCTGTTTGTGACATAAATTGGTAAATCTTTTACGTAATGAATAATATTTTTTCTGGTTTTGATTAGCTGTTATTTTAGAAAAATATACATAGACTAAGTAAATATTTAATTTTTTAGTTTCTTAAAAACAAAAATACTATTACTTATATATTTAAATACATTTTAATCAATAATATAATATTTTTCAGAATACAAATAATTATAAATCAATAAAATTATTAAATTTTACAATAAAATCTGAAACTTTAACTAATTTAAAATAAAATAAAATAATTTTTAAAACAACAACTAGTCTAAATCAGAAAATACTATATTAAGATTGGTAACTAAAAAAGTATAAACCAATTACAAAAACTTTCCAATTCAAATTAGTATAAGCCAATTACGAAAACTGACGTTTTCATAGGGCTGGGCATTCGGGTATCTATTCGGGTTCGGTTCAGGGTCAATTCGGGTTCGGGTCTTGAAATACCGAAAATATGACCCCATTCGGATATTTCAAAATTTCGGGTCGGGTTCGGTTCGGATATAATCGGATTCGATTCGGGATTAGTAAAAAATTAAAAACCCGAATATACCCAAAATATTTTCGGTTCCGGTACTTATAAAAAGTACTTATTTTTATCAAACGTATACGGTTAAAATCAAACTCAAAAGGATAAAACCGTAAATAATATTAAAAGAAAAAGATTAAAATAAAATTTAAAATCAAATTGTTCCTAAATATTAATGTTTTTTAGGTATTTAAATGATTTTATCTTAAATTATCTGATAACTTCAATGTATAATTATATATTTTACTATTTTGAATTATTTTAAACATTTATATAATTAATAATTTTAGAAAAATATTTATATTTCAGATATTTCACTCGTTCGGTTTTCGTTTTGGTCCGAGTTCGGATTCGGATTTTAAAATACCGAAATTCTAAACCTATTCAAGTATTTTATCAATTCTGGGTTCGATTCAGTTTCATTTTTTCGAATTGGATTCGGTTCGAATTTTTGGGTTCGAATATTTTGCCCAGCCCTAAGTTTTCATATGTTTCCAATTCAAATTCCAAATTTGGAGAATCAGCGAATCTCAGACGAACGCAGCTTCCCCGCAATTCCAGGTATCGTGGCGCAAAGGAAGACTCATTGACTTCTGCACCAGGTCCCACTGAATGACAAATACAAACACAAAAGCATCCACGTGTCCCTCCACTCACACACTACCACCACGCATCTCTCCATTTGCCAACTTCCACGTGTCTCTCCATTTACCAACTGCCACGTGTCAACCACGGCTTCCCGAGCAAAGACACAGTCCACCACTTCTTTCCTGGAATCTGATTCGAAAGAAAATCCACAAGAAACCTTCCGATCAAAATTCGATTCTTCACAGAGGTAATCTTCTTCTTCTTCTCCATTTGAATTCCGTTTTCCTCTTTTACGATCTACCGATCTTGAACTTTTCCCGATCAATCATCGGATCTAGTAATATCATGGAAGATCCAAACCGTTCATCATCGTATATGGAGAAGTTCAAAACCAGTGAATACGGAGTAGTCTACGGGATCATAGTAGCGTTACTAGTACCAATACTACTCTCTATGCTATTAAACGGAACCAAAAAGGCCAAGAAAAGAGGCGTACCGGTGAAAGTAGGAGGAGAAGAAGGTTACGCGATGCGTCACGCACGAAGTCCAGATTTAGTTGAAGTTCCTTGGTCAGGAGCTACATCTATGGCTTCTCTATTTGAGCAAGCTTGTAAGAAACATACGAGTAATCGTTTGCTTGGGACTAGAGAGTTTATAGATAAAGAAACGGTTACGGCTAGTGATGGGAGGAAGTTTGAGAAGTTTCATCTTGGTGAGTATCGTTGGCAGAGTTATGGAGAGGTTTTTGAACGTGTTTGTAACTTTGCTTCTGGACTTGTTAGTGGTGTTGGACATAATGTTGATACTCGTGTTGCTATCTTTTCCGATACTCGTGCTGAGTGGTTTATCTCGTTTCAGGTTTGCATCACTTCAAATCACGTCTTAATAGCTTATATACTCAGTTGATGAAATTGAATAGCTTGAGATAAATCTATAGTACTCAGTTGATGAAATTGAATGTTTTTGTTTGGTTTTTTTGGAATGTTTTAGGGATGTTTCAGGCAGAGTATTACTGTTGTTACTATTTATGCTTCTTTAGGAGAAGAGGCTTTGATTTACTCACTCAATGAGGTTGGTGTGGTGAAGTTTTATTTATTTATTTATTTATTTATTTATTTATTTGTTATTAGTTTTACTCACTCTATAATATTTGGTATTATGTTGTTGACAGACGCAAGTATCGACTTTGATATGTGACTCTAAACAACTTAAGAAGTTGTCTGCGATACAATCAAGTTTGAAAACTGTAAAGAATATTATTTATATTGAGGAAGATGGAGTTGAGGTTGCTTCTAGTGACGTGAATAGTTTTGGTGGCATTACTGTTTCGTCGATCTCTGAAGTTGAGAAACTGGGGAAGGAGAGTCCTGTTGAGCCGAGTTTACCTTCGAAGAATGGAGTTGCGGTTATCATGTTTACCAGTGGTAGTACTGGTTTACCAAAGGTGTGTGTTGGACTGTGTCTACTCTTTTTGTTATGTGTTTTTGTATCAAGTGCCGTTTGGTTTCGTTTAGGAGAGGAGGAATAGCAATATGCGGTTTTATGCTAACCTTACATTTGTGTGTATTCACTCAGGGAGTTATGATTACCCACGGGAATTTGATCGCAACTGCTGCAGGAGTTATGAAGGTGATTCCAAAGCTGAATAAGAATGACACTTATATTGCGTACTTACCTTTGGCTCATGTGTTTGAGCTGGAAGCTGAGGTATGTTTCTATACTCTCTCTCTCTCTTTAGAACTGCTACCTTATTCTCTTACTCTTATTCTTACCAAATCATGGTTTGTCAGATTGTGGTCTTTACATCAGGTTGTGCCATTGGTTATGGCTCAGCAATGACTTTAACTGACACTTCAAACAAAATTAAGAGAGGAACTAAAGGAGATGTTTCAGTTCTAAATCCAACTATCATGACTGCAGTTCCAGCTATTCTAGATCGTGTCCGAGATGGAGTTCTAAAAAAGGTACCATCTTAGTAGCAATAACCATGCCGTGCGTGTTTTCTGCAGTTGCTTACCAGATCAGTTATACTCTAGGTTGAGGAAAAGGGAGGTATGGCGAAGACTCTCTTTAACTTCGCATACAAGCGCCGGTTAGCAGCTGTGGATGGAAGTTGGTTTGGTGCCTGGGGTTTGGAGAAAATGTTTTGGGATACTCTAGTCTTCAAAAAAGTACGTGCTGTCCTTGGAGGACGCATCCGTTTTATGCTCTGTGGAGGGGCTCCTTTGTCTCCAGACTCGCAACGCTTCATCAATATCTGCATGGGGTAAGAGAATCATCCTTTCTCGTCTCCCAAATGATATTAGCTGTCCCATGTTAGTTTAGGCACTGAAATCGTTTTAATTTTGGTTTCTTACATTATTAGTGACGTCGTTTACTTGAACTTGAATCTGATGTCGTTTACTTGCTGAAGCTTATGTGCTTTGTTCTTGACTATATTCTTCTAAGAAAATTCACAATGCTTAGGCTTAGTTTGTTCTGGTTGTGATTGCGAATTTGTTTTGCGGTAGGGCTCCCATCGGTCAAGGATATGGATTGACTGAAACGTGTGCTGGAGCTACATTTTCTGAGTGGGACGACCCTGCTGTTGGACGCGTGGGACCACCACTTCCATGTGGCTATGTTAAGGTTTGCAAGAATGAGTTCACTCCGTCTGTGTTGGCTTGTTGTAATCACAAGTAATAAGCTTCATCAATATATTTATCTTGCAGCTTGTTTCTTGGGAAGAAGGTGGTTATAGAGTTTCAGACAAACCAATGCCACGAGGGGAGATTGTGGTAGGTGGTAACAGTGTAACAGCAGGTTACTTCAACAATCAAGAAAAAACCGATGAGGTTTACAAGGTAATAAAGCGTACCATTACACATACTGGGAGCTTGGTTATTTCGCTTGCTGTATAGATTGCTGAGTATCAACATGACAATTTCAGGTTGATGAGAAGGGCACGAGGTGGTTTTACACTGGAGACATTGGGAGATTCCACCCTGATGGATGTCTTGAAGTTATTGACAGAAAGAAAGATATCGTTAAACTTCAACACGGGGAATACGTATCACTTGGAAAGGTTTGCCCATAAAAACTCATAGTCTGATTGGAGGATGGTATGTATATGATAATATCTCCTCATGCTTTTGCATTGTCTGGACCATAATTCACAGGTGGAGGCAGCTATGGGCTCAAGCAATTACGTTGACAACATTATGGTACACGCAGACCCAATGAACAGCTACTGTGTAGCTCTCGTGGTTCCATCACACGGAGCATTAGAGAAATGGGCAGAGGAAGCTGGAGTTAAATACAGCGACTTCTCTGAGCTATGCGAGAATGATGATGCTGTTAAGGAAGTTCAACAATCTCTTACCAAGGTTTGTATTTCAATAGCTGTCTCTTGTTTGTTATTTTACAGTTACACTCAACTGCTAATTTTGTTCCCGTCTCAGGCCGCAAAGGCTGCAAAGCTGGAAAAGTTTGAAATTCCCGCAAAGATTAAGTTATTGCCGGAGCCATGGACACCAGAGTCGGGACTAGTCACAGCTGCTCTCAAGATAAAGAGAGAGCAAATAAAGGCCAAATTCAAAGATGAACTCCACAAGTTGTATGCCTAAAACGTTTATATATTACTTGTGACAAACTAAGTCATGAAGGGTTTTATCTCCCTTTTTAATACAATATTTCTCATTTCAATTCCATCAAAAAAAGGAGCAACAGAAGGGTTTAAATAAATCATTGTGGGGGTACTGAATCTAAAGAGATGTAAGGAGCTGTAATATCATTCATACATCAGAAATTTGAGGCAATCGGATCCTGATAGTGAGCATTGGTGTTACTATTGACTTGGGTCAGAAAATAACGCCGATTCTGTGGGAGCTGTTGTCTCTGACAACGCTGCTCGTAAGAGAAGATACAAAGAAGGTCCCAAGAATGGTACCACGGATACTGGTTATAGCCTGAAATCCCCATTTTGGGATACTTTGTCAAACCTGAAAACATTGTAAACCCAAAAACAGAGCAAACGCAGACAGTAAACAAGAATCTGCATTTCTTAAATTGTGGACAGAAGTGCTATGAAAAAACAAGTAAACTAGAAATATCTGGTTTTTCAAATAAATACATGAAATTTGGTCACATTAACAAAGATTCTTACTCTTCTTTGCTCATCCCTTACAGACATGACCTCAGGACTTTCAGAGCTAGGGGGGAAGATAGCCAGTAAGTTTAGTGTTTTCAGTGGCGAACCCGATACAAGCATCTGGTACGTGGCTGGTGCAGAGCTTTGTCTAAATGCAGGTTGGCAGAAAATCTAGAAGAGATTTAGTTCTAGACTCGTATGTGAGTTCGATCCCATAAGTTCTCAATAGCTGTTTGTTTTCAGTGGTCAGGATGATCCCACCGAGATTATATTGCACAGAATCAGAAAATCTAACAACATGACAATCACATAAGGCTTAACTTCATTCGTTTCATGCTCCTCCACTCTGCATCTTCATCGTGTCCATATTCTTCTTGGTCTCCAGTTTCTTTTCCGTCCATAAAACAATAAAGATCCTCCAAAAGTTGTACACCGCAGCCTTCCACCTTCCAACTTTTATAACAGACTTCGAACTGAAACACTAGCTCACTGAAAGTGGCCTTTTTGGCTACAGGAAAATCCTGGTTTAGATAGAAAGAATCTTCAAATGTATACAGCCAGTCTTCATCTCTATATAGATAAGGCATATCATGCCTGTTTGCTCCATATGAGACCGTGAGGCCATTATGTTTACCCCTGCATCTACAAGACACACGCATCACTAAATTATCATCGTCTTCTTCACAATAAAAGTGATTAACATTTTTTCTTGACAGCAAGATGCAAGCTTTGAATCTGACGGCTGAAGGAAGAGGAAAGGAAGTGGGATTTATGATCTTTAGGGAATGTGAAGTAGCTTGGTAAGTGAAGTGTGCAGGCACTTCTACACCCGGTACAAGCACAGGTTCGCAAACTGATGTCTGGATGAGACAGTCAGAACCTTCACCATCATCGTCATTTTCATCTTGGTCACCATCACCATCACCATCACCATCACCATCATTATCATCATTACTTGATCCATCATCATCTTCATTTACGTCAGTAATACAATGAGGGACCAAAAGCCGTACACCGCAGCCTTTCACCTTCCAGAATTTACTATGGACTATGAACTCAAACACAAGCTCACTAGAAGTGGCTTCTTTAGCTTCATGGCAATTTTGGTTTAGACAGAAAGAGTCTTCAAATATATACAGATGATCGTCTAGTGGTTCATCTCCCCGAAATAGCATAGGGTGCAATTTTGATCCATCTTGGATAGCGAGGCCATTCTGGTTACACCCTCCATTATTAGAATCTCCTTCTTGTAATTATCGTCTTTCGATAGCAAGATGCAAGCTTTGAATCTAAAGGATGAAGAAAGAGGTCTTGGAATCAGATTGATCGTTAAGGAACCTGAAGTAGCTTGATGAGGGAAGTGTGCAGGCACTTCTTTACCCGGTAGGAGCGCATATTCGCAATCTGATGTCTGGATGAGCTTTCTCGCCTTTCGATTCTTTGGGTTTAGAAAAGAAGAGTTTATTCTTTCCAAGAATTGACACCCTTTTGCATCTATAGATAGAAGGGAACTTGGAAGGCGTGGAAGTGCTATGACGTTGCTGCATTCTTTGACGTCAAGCTCACTTAGTGATGAGAGACATCCAATGCAGTCTGGAATAGTCTTGTAATAACTGTGTAAACGTAATGATAGCGCCTTGGTCGGTAGACATATCGGTAAAATGTAATGAATTCTGAAGTCTGATAGTAATGTCCAACTGCTCTTCAAGTCAGGGCGCCACTTGATTTCTGCTTCAAATAATTCAGAATAACCCTCATCTACATCCGCATTATCATCATACTCAGATTCGCCATTCATACGCAGACCAAGAAACTCAAGATTCTCCAACTTGGAAATACTCGGAGATATCTTTTTCAATTTCTTGCATCCATACATAATTAGTTTACGCAGATGAGACAGCTTCTCAATCCACTGTGGAATTTCCTCTATTCTTGTATTGCTCAAATCCAACTTTACAATGCTGTCAGGAACATTTGGGAACTCCTTGAGGTTTCTACATTTTGACATATCCAATTTATAAAGACAAGACCAACTAGAGCTTACTGATGATGGCACTTCCCATATGGCAGTATTGGCCAGATCGAGTTTTATCAATTTCGAGCAACCACTGAGTTTTTCCAAACTCGAGCAACCAGTGAATTCTTCCAAACCCGTGCTCTGAAAGATGAAAAGAGATGCAGAGATAGAAAAGATTTTCTTGTCTTATTCACATAGA
>OVBI01002773.1:0-16924 GCA_900406495.1 Sisymbrium altissimum
ACTTGTTGGATGGGGAAAAAAAAGAAACCAACGGCTTATAAAGTCTTTACAAATGACCAACGGCTTAAGAAAAGTCCTAAGATGGAGAAAAACGATTTATGGACTTGTTGGATGGGAAAAAACAAGGCTTAAAGATGTCTTAAGACAAAGACTCTTAAAGGCTCCTTGGCAAAAAGCGACTAATGTCTTAGAAAGACTTGTTGGATGGGAAAATTAACGACCAACGACTTAAAGATGTCTTGAGACAAATTAACGACCAAAGACACACTCAAGATAGTTTTGATTGAATTTGCTAAAATAGTTATAAGCCATTTTCCTCTTTAGAATTTGTTTGTGTCTTCTTGTTCTTTGCAGTTATCGTGGTTCCACTCTTTCACCATGAAGCTGCACCTGGTTTGCTACTAAATTCTGTAAGCATACGCATCCTTGTAGTCAATCACTGCCTCTATGTTTGATTAATTTTGAACCTTTCTTGGATCGATGATCACCAAGCCTTGAACCTTTGTTTCAAGATAGGTTTGAAACAATTCTGTGTTTAAATGGTTTCATTCTCAGTCATCCGTATCTTCATTCTCACTAAATTTCATAGCTTATGTTTCCTTCTCAGTGTAGGTTAGTGTATGAACATTGTTTCGGTTTTGCTTTGAACAGATGATAACGTCGCTTTGTAGCTGATCATGGGAGAAAACTCAGCGGCCTTTATTCCATACCTGAAATCAAATTTTTGCTTGAAGATGAACATTAACATTTGCTTGTTTACTGTTGTAATTACAGGATGCTTTCTAACAGGGAATCAGCTAGACGGTCCAGAAGAAGAAAGCAAGCACACCTAAGTGACCTAGAGACACATGTATGTTAATCTTGCCACATTTGTTTCTTTCGCTTCTACCTTTCTCCATCTTGTTTTTTTCTTTTTTTTGGTTCTCTCTGGTAGGTTTCACAGCTGCATGTAGAGAATTCAAAGCTCATGAAGGGTCTCACTGACGTAACTCAGACATTCAATGATGCATCTGTACAAAACAGAGTTTTGAAAGCCAATATCGAGACGTTACCAGCAAAAGTAAGTCTATTTTCCTCTCCTCTCGGATTAACGAAACCTCACTAAGCAGACCATAACAAGACTGTTGAAACATGGTTTTCTTTCAGGTAGAAATGGTTGAGGAGACGGTGAAGAGAATCACTGGATTCAATCCGATGTTCCACACTATGCCTCAGGTTTCAATTGTCTCTCTTCCTTCAGAGAAATCAAATTCTCTAGACACAAGCATCCAAGTGACTACACCGGAGATCAGCTCGGGCAACAAAGGCAAGGCCTTGCTGGGGTGCAAAGTGAGCAGAATAGAGTAAGTCTTTAGTAACAACTTCCTTCATAATGATTTGTTCAGGTATGTGCTTCTCTCATAGTTATTATTGTTACATACATACTTGCTTACTCGTAATTGCTTCCATCCTTTTACTTACTTTTGTGATTCTTTATTTGATTTTCTTTCTAAATTATTAGTTTTTTGTACTTGCGTGCTTGATTTCTTTAATTTTCTGAACTTGATTTATTGATTATTTCCTTACTTAATTTCATTGATTCATTTCTTAGTTTCCTTAAGTCTTTCTTTAACTTTTTTGATTGATTATTATTTGTTTTTTTATCTACTTTCTTGATCATTTTCTTAGTTTTAACTTTTAACTTAGTTACTTATATCCTTCATTTTTTATTTCTTTTGTGATTCTTTATTTGATTTACTTCCTAAGTTATTACTTATTAGCTTCTTTGTACTTGCATGCTTGATTTTTTTCACTTTCTAAACTTGATTAACTGATTATTTCCTTATTTAATTTCATTGATTCATTTCTTAGTTTTCTTAAGTCTTTCTTTAACTTTTTCATTGATTATTACTTACTTCTTTATTTACTTTCTTGATCATTTTCTTAATTTTAACTTTTAACTTAATTACTTGATTTGTGTTTATTTCTTTGGTTCATTCTTTATTTACTTTCTTGATCCCTTTTTAGTTTTAACTTTTAGCTTATTTATTTAATTTGTGTTACTTCTTTGGTTCCTTATTTATTTTCTAACTAGATTGCTTGCTTAGTTGGGTGTTTCTTTTATTTACATTCTATTTTTGTGCTTACTTACATGGTTCTTAAAATTCTTGATATCTTACTATCTCATTGCTTATTTTCTTAGTTTTTCTAACTGCTTATTTTACTTATATCAATCTTACTTTCTTAATTTATTTTTGCTTTCTGAATTTGATTAATTCATTATTTTCTTACTTGATTTTATTCATTCATTTCTTAGTTTATTTAACTATTTCCTAAATTTCTTCAATGATTATTACTTAGTTTTGACTTTTAATTTATTTACTTTATTTATGTTTACTTACTTGGTTCTTTTTTTACTATCTAACTTGATTGCTTGTTTAGTTGGGTGTTTCTTTTATCTATTTTATGCTTTCTTACTTGGTTCTTTAAATTCTTCTTTAATTTCTACTAGCTTCTTATTTACTTTCTTAATTTAACTAACTACTTATCTTACTTACATATCAATCTTACTTTCTTAATTTAACTAACTACTTATCTTACTTACACATCAATTTTACTTTCATATTTTTTTCCATTTCTAAACTTAATTAATTAATTATATCCTTACTTTATTTCATTTATTCATTTCTTAGTTTTCTTAAGTTTTTTCTTAAGTTTTGTCATTGATCTTCCTTCTTTATTTATTTTCTGAATCTTTTTCTTAGTTTTAACTTATTTACTTGATTTGTGTTTACTTCCTTGGTTCTTTTTTTTTTTTTTTAACTTAATTGCTTCTTTACTTGGGTATTTCCTTTCTTTATATTATACTTTTGTGCTTCTTTAATTGGTTGTTAAAATTCTTATTTGATTTCTTACTAAATATTTGTTTACTTTCTTAATTTTTCTAACTATTTGTTTTACTTACATCAATTTTACTTTCTTAATATTTTTTTTCTGAACTTAATTAATTAATTATTTATTTACTTAATTTAATTCCTTTATTTTTCATTTCTTAGTTTTCTTATGTCTTTTATTAACTTTTTCATTGATTTATTACTTGATTTTGTACTTACTTTTAGTTTTGACTTTTAACTTATTTATTTGATTTTTTTTTTACTTCCTTGGTTCCTTTTTTATTTTCTAACTTGATTACTTACTTAATTAGATATTTTCTTTATTTTTATTTTACTTTTCTTCTTATTTACTTGGTTCTTAAAGTTCTTCTTTGATTTCTTACTATCTTCTTACTTACTTTCTTAATTTTCTGAACTACTTGTTTTACTTACATCAATCTTACCTTCTTAATTTTTTCACTTTCTAAACTTAATTAATTAATTATTTCTTTATTTAATCTTATCCATTTATTTCTTTCTTTTTTCAAGTTTTCTTTTAACTTTCTTCATTGGTTATTACTTACTTCTTTATTTACTTTCTTGATTCCTTTGTTAGTTTTGACTTTAAACTTATTTACTTGATTTTGTATTTATATTCTTGGTTCCTTCTTTATTTTCTAACTTGATTACTTGCTTAGTTGGGTGTTTTCTTTATTTATATTCTACTTTTGTACTTACTTATTTGGTTTTAAAAATTCTTCTTTGATTTCTTACTAGCTCCTTCCTTATTTTCTTAATTTTTTTCACTTTCTGAACTAAATTAATTGATTATTTCTTACTTAATTTCATTCATTCATTTATTAGTTTCTTTAACTCATTACTTAACTTTCTTTGTTAATTATTACATGCTTCTTTATTTATTTTGTTGATCCCTTTCTTAGTTTAACTTTTAATTTATTTACTTGATTTGTGTTTACTTTTTTGGTTCCTTCTTTTTTTTACTTTCTTGATTTCTTTCTTAATTTTAACTTTTAACTTATTTACTTGATTGTGTTTACTTCTTTGGTTCCTTCTTTATTTTCTAACTTAATTGCTTGTTTAATTGGGTATTTACTTTATTTATACTCTACTTTTGTGCTTTCTTACTTGGTTCTTAAAATTCTTTTTTGATTTCTTTCTACCTCCTTACTTACTTTCTTAATTTTCTTAACTTCTTATTTTACTTACATCAATCTAACTTTCTTAATTTTTTTTTCGCTTTCTGAACTAAATTAATTGATTATTTCCTTACTTAATTTCATTCATTCATTCATTTCTTAGTTTCTTGAACTCTTTACTTAACTTTCTTCGTTGATTATTACAGGATTCTTTATTTACTTTGTTGATCTCTTTCTTAGTTTTAACTTTTAACTTTTTTACATGATTTGTATTTGGGTGTGACTGATGACCAAGGGAATGATAGGGAACAACTAATTCCTTCTCATTCCTTAAAATGTTTACCATTCACAAGTAATATTTATTACACATAATTCCTTCTCATTTTTTTTCCTGCAGAGAATTATAGAACAAAATTATTCCTTATTAGATTTGAGAAGGAACAATAAGTAATAAATATTATTCTCATTCCTTTTATTTTATTCTTTTTCATTCTTTTACTTTTCATTCCTATTCTTCCCTAAGTGGTCACCATTCATAACTTTTATTTCTTTAGTTCCTTTTTTATTTTCTAACTTGATTACTTGTTTAGTTGGGTGTTTCCTTTCTTTATATTCCATTTTTGTGCTTGGTTATTTGGGTCTTAAAATTCTTCTTTGATTTCTTACTATCTCTTTGCTTACTTTCTTAATTTTTCTAACTTTTAACTTATTTACTTGATTTGTGTATATTTTTTTGGTTCAATCTTTATTTTTTGAACTTGATTGCTTACTTAGTTAAGTGTTTCCTTTACTTATATTTTACTTTTGTACTTGCTTATTTGGTTCTTAAAATTTTTCTTTGATTTCTTACTATCCCCTTGTTTACTTTCTTAATTTTACTAACTACTTGTTTTACTTACACAATCTTACTTTCTTAATTTTTTTGCTATATGAAATTAATTAATTAATTATTTTCTTAATTAATTTAATTCATTCATTTTTTTAGTTTCTTTAAGTCTTTCTTTAACTTTCTTCATTGATTATTACTTGCTTCTTTATTTACTTTCTTGATCCATTTCTTAGTTTTGAATTTTAACTTATTTACTTGATTTTGTATTTATATTCTTGCTTCCTTCTTTATTTTCTAACTTTATTGTTTGCTTAGCTGGATGTTCTTTTATTTATATTCTACTTTTATACTTACTTGGTTTTTAAAATTCTTCTTTGATTTTTTACTATCTCCATAATTACTTTCTTAATTTTCCTACCTACTCGATTTATCAATTAATCTTCCATAAAAATGATTAATTCCATAAATATGTATTTGTTTATGAATTTTAAAAAATATAAAAGAGACTCTTGCACATATATTATGGTAATAGTTTCTTTTAATCTAAATGTATTTTTATTCTTGTAAGAGAAAATCTTTTTAGTTACAAAATACATATTATCTTTATTCCGATGCTTGTGCATTTGTGTTATAAAATGGATGTTTTTTAGAAAATTACTTCTTTTTTTTTTAACACTGATTTATTATTCTATTGCAAATTATGAGATATTACAATGATGAATTTTACAACTGGCAATTATACCATCCTATGAAGATCCACACATGCCAAGTTTATCTTAACCTGCCTTATGAAGATCCATGCCTGTCTTATCCTGCATTATGAAGATCCACACCTCCCGATTCCATCCGAACCTGCTTTATGAAGATCAATATCTGACGGTTGTAGTTGCACCACGTCGAAGATCTCCTGTAAACTTGTCGCCTTTAATCTGCATAATAAATCACGCTCTCTGGGAATTGAAACCCAAACCTCCGGATGTAAAAACATTAATGAAACATTAATTAAACCACTGGATTAAAGAGGCTTCCACGTGGTAGAAGTTTCCTTTTAATGTAAGCTGGATTCTTATGGTAGAAGTTTCCTTTTTTTGTGTTACGCTCTAAAACTTTGATGATCATCCAAATATTGTGTAATGACATCTTTTACAATCTTGGAGTATAGAGTAATTTAAGAGTTTTGCAACATACTTCTTGTACTGGCTCTCACTTCGTCGTAACATACTTAATTCCTACTTAGTTTATTTGTTTTAACAAATTTGATGGACTCTTTGCTATTTTTTACTCTATATAGTGTTTTTGTTGTTTGCTTAAATTGGAAATTTAAATTTCAGTGTTAGTTGTGTTGAAAAAAGAATATACTTTCTATTTCTTTTTGGCTTTGTATTAGATTAAATGTTTTGGTTTCTTATTGGTTGGTCATTTTTCGTTAAGATTAATTGTGAGAAAGCCAATAGGAAGTGTTAGTCAATTTTTAAGGTTTCAATTAATTTGCATATATTTCGAAAATAGGAAAAAAGACATAAGACACGGTTCATGACTATTCTATTGATCCAAGTGATATTGAATTTCTAACTCAACACTAATTCTGAATGTGAAGTCAAAATTTTACCAAATGAAATCTTGAAAAAAAGAAACATATTCCTCTGTTTTTATTATTACATAGTCTAGAAAAAAATTTGTTTCATAAATATCAATATTTTCACTTTTCGATAAATCTTTATAATTAATAATGATTAATTGTAAACTTCAAAAAAAATTATTTATTGAATTACTATTGGTTAAAATTTATAGAAAATTGTTAATCACAAAAATAATACATTTATAGTTATATTTTTAATTTATTTTTTTAATATGTGTGAAAACTCTAAAACATATATATATATATATATCAATTAGAAACAGAGAAAGTATAATTTTAGAAACTGAAAAAAACAGTGTTTAACAAAATAACGGGTTTTCAGTAATTACCACATAAAAATTATATTGAACATCTGTAAATTAAAAATAGACGTTGTTATGATGTATTAGATTAAAAAAAAACTCAGCAACCATTTTTGAAAACCTAAGACATGAATAACTGTATTATGATTTGTGTTTCTCACCATCCACATTCTAAACAAAACTATAATAAAACTTGTAATAAAGCTACAGCAAAAGTTTTTCAACATTGAAATTTCAGCAACCATTCAGTCTAATCAGTAATCATCACTTCTAATTACAACAAAAACAACTATAGTATTAAATGAATCTTAAAAAAATTATCTGATCTTTCTATACAAGTGAATTATAGCATTCACAAATCTTCTGAGCATTTAGTAACTTGGCAAAATGTTCTACATTTGATCAAATTTTCACAAAAGAGAAAGAGAAAATTCAAAGTTTTCTAAAGAGATAGCAACACTTTACGTTATTACACCACCGTTGCAATATATACTGAGGAGCACATGTGGCTAAAACACCATAGAAACACTTGTCTCACAAACTGATATTTTTGTGTAGTTTTTTATTTTTTAATTTCATTTGTATTTGATACACTGGTTTTGATGAAAAAAAATGGTTCGAGTACATGAATGAAATCATATTTTTCAGTCTAACTAAAAAAATGTTGTGCAACAAAAAAGGCAGAAAATGAGTAAACAAATGTCGGGTAATGTTTTTTGGCTAATCATCTCCGGTTCAGCATACAAACCGAATCTCCTCTTACAATCGCTTCGGTTGGCACTGTTTACCAGCAGAAAAACCTTCACTGTATGCTGTGTTCTTGAACATAACCTGCAATTTACCCACACAAAACCAACATTAGTACAAATGGTTTACTCTAAACCGATTTTAACCATGTATAATGTTACTCAGTACTCACAGCGTTGTGGGTTAAGTCTGAGGCAAGACGTTTCCTCAGTGTTTCTGTTAAAGCCTCCACATTGCCTCCCTTCAGCTGTTATGTAACCAGTTAAGAATTTAACTCAGACTATTACGAAACTGGTTTTAATTTTTGAGTTTCTGTTATTTACCTCAGAGAACAATACAGCCGATACTTTGTCCAAAACATCGTCCACGAATTTCTCAGGCTTCTTGAATACTAATGAAACTGAATTTTCCACGGCACTCTTCACATTACCGGCTGGCTTGCTCGGTTTGGCTGCACCGATGGAGAAAAAAATGAGTTATAAAAGGAAATGACATTCGAAGCAAAACCTTAAAACCTGAAAATATCAGAGTCATACCTGAAGCGACAGGCTTAGATTTCTCTGCTGACTCATTCTTTGAAGGAGTTTGTGCAGAAGGTGTTTTGTTAGGAACCTCGGGAACAATAACTGAATTAGACGGAACATAAACAGCTAGATCTGGAGGCTGGTCTTTACCAACCACTGGGTTAGCCTGTAGAAGTAAAACCATAGTTTAAAAGGTCAAAACCTGAAAAATGTAACATGAGATCTCAAGCTAAAAGGTTTAGAACATTTGCCTCAAAGTCAACGTATACGGAATCTCTCCCAATCGACTGAAGAAACTTGTCTAGACCCGTTGTGTTAAGAGCTGGAAATGATACGGACCAAACGAATCAGTGTCTTAAACTTAAAATCTATTGCTAACTAAAAAACAAATACCATGAAAGACTTACAGATTGAGACGTCGTTAGACAGTGGGTGGAAGATGCAGCGTGTTTGGTTCTTGAATTTATGGTCTAACAAGAGCGACACATCACTTTAACAAAGAAAAGTTTTCAAACAAGAATGTCAGTTAAACGGATTAACACATGCAAGAGAGGCACATCTATAAACCAATGTTAAGGAAGGCGATATACCTTGCAGATTCATTTATAACAGCAAATGGAGTAACACATCCAAGAGACACCTTTAAGAAAAACAGATAGTAAGCACGACTGTCAAATATTGTAGAAAACTAAGTTACATAACTTTGTAGAGCAGAAGCAAACTAATCTTAAGCAACTTCCGGTTCAAAGAAACTATTCATGTCATTTGTGAAGAAGAAAACAATCACTACCATGATTCAATTGCTGTTCCGGATATTTTACAAGAACACAGTAGCAGTAAAAGAGAATGAAAAAAACAAACCTGCAAGAGCTTAGGAAGTGCTTCCTCAGGAGCCATTCTTATCCCTCCTTTTCCCAGACCGAGTCTCTGAGATAAAACTGTTTGGACATTAACATTACAAATAAAAAAAGTAGATCTTGATTTCACAAGCCAATATTAACTAACAAGTAGACAACCGGTCTAGACAAGCCAACGTGACTTCTTCTAAATGAAATGGAAAAAATAAAAGTGTTACCTTTTATGTCAACTTTTGTATCTACCATGGCTGAAACAATGTAATATCGATGTTTCTTGTCCTGCAAAAACCAAAAACCAAAACCAATTACAATGAGACTTATAGTAAAAACTCTACAGGTAATAACGAAGATTTACCTTAAAGAAGAGATTCTTACTTAATGCCCCTTCGTTACTGCTTACATACTTAGCCTAAACATTTCAATAAAGAGATGAAACAAATCATTAATAAATCCATCTTTATGCATCACATGTTTATAAAAGTTTGATCTTTTGTATTTTTCCCACCTGTTCTTCTACTGTTAGGACAGGAGGATGCTCATACTTGGAATAATCAATCTCAAGCTCCTGAAATAACCCAACAAGAAGTTCAATCTCAAACCCATTAATGCCCAGAAACTTGTTAAGGAAGTTACAAATCGAGTGAAGCAAATGTAAACCTAATCAAGCATAAAGAGAAGAACTTTCGCATCTATGAATTGAAATTCAGAAACTTAGGGTTTAAAGAGTGAAGAGGAAGAAACCTCAAGTCGAGCAAGCAATTGATCTTTGGAGAAACCCATTGGATCGTTGACGAATCAGAAACCAAAGAATTTTCGAACTGAGGCAGAGAGAGAGCAAGGAAGGGGGAAAGAAGCTGAAAGATTAGATTGTACGAAAGAAGGAAGTAGGTTTTCTTGACTTTTGTCGTATTCTTTCTTTTTTATTGGATTGTCCGAAAAAAAAGTTTAAACCTTCTGGGTTAGTTAGAGGATTTAGAATTGGGCTTGTTAAATCCATTACTATAATCCACTTGGCGCAATATGGAAGTTAAAAAGGCTCAAGTTAACAGGATTAGCCCAGTCTTATGTTATGGCCCTAAGGCGTCACATCACTAAATTTTAGTATTAGTTTTTTTTTTTCATGCTTTTATGTGAAATATAAAATTTTATTTTTTTCACCAAAAAATAAGGTCGAACTTTCCTTAGACATTTGAGAAGTGATTTTATCAATTTTCTAATGTGGTATCACCACATTGATTTTTATTTTTAAAAAGATGACATGGTTTTTGAAAAATGGTTAGACAGCATTATACTAATTACGTTATAGATAATTTCATTTATAAAAATTTATATTTTTGGAAAAATTTTAAAATTATGGTCTTAATTCGTATATATCACCATTAAAATAAATTAAATATATCATCCAAAACAAATTAAAATTATATATTTAATAATTGTAACAAACTAATGGAGTTCTTATAACTCCGCACACGCGCGGAGTTTTATTTTATCTTTTTACCTTTTTAGATCTGTTTAAGTTATTATTTATAAATTTATTATTAATAATGTTAAATCTTCCTTCAGATTCAAATTTTTTTTGTTTATTCTTTTGTGTTTGAAATTTTTTTAAAAAAGTGGCATGCCTTGTTTATGAAATTCCGTAGGGATCGTTTTATGAGATTTTTCTTTGGGTATTTTCTATTCTCCATATTTGGGGTATCTCAAATCTCTTGAAGTACTTTGTTTCTCCCTACGTTAAAACCATTACCGGCGTAAAGATGATTTGCTAGCTCATTCTTTTGTCAATATTCTTTTTCCCACCGAAATTGCCTGCCGCTTATTTCTTACTTATTCTCCTGTATTTTTTAATATCAGCACTGTAAATGTTTGGATTTTTGTCATCTATTAGGTATATAACTTGAAATGTCTCGTTGTAGCGTGGCTTTGATTATATTGAGAATTATTTACCTTTTTCGTCAATTAATAAAGGGGCAATTTGATTGTGTGTAGATGAGCAGCAATTTTGTTATACTCCCTTCAGCCCCGTTTCCAAATGGGGTTAGCTTATCTTCGTTGGCTTTCCCTGTTTCATAAGTTTGGTGAATGTCACTAAGCCATTAGCCTTGACAAAGCAAAACACTTTTTAAATATTTATGGGGCTGGAGTTTACTTCACCTACCGTTCGTTGAGTTCTTCTTTTCTGTGCCAAAATTTCACGCCACCCATGTCTTACTTTTTTCTGAGCATCTGATGTCAATAACATAAATTGCCGTCCATTAACAAAGGTTCTGAGCTCATATTTTATTTGCGTGTAATGATTAGTATTGCAGATTACCTCTAATAGCTTGTATAGACCTCTCAGGTTGCATTTCCGGCGTTCCTCTACCTGAATTTTCATTTAGTTGGTTTATTGATTTCACAAATGTTTGTCTGGGACCCTAATGTATTTGCAAATTTATTGGAATACTGCTACCGTATTTTTCCCATTTTACTTATTTGTTGCATGGTATGACCGTATTGGTGCTTTGTTGTTTGCGTTTTGGAGTGTTTTCATTTTCGGCCCTCTTTTGTTTCTTGATCCTGCTGTCCTCACCGATCATGTCCGTCTCTTTTGCTTTTGTAGAATTCTGAAATCTTCAGTCTTTTACTTTTGTTGTGATCTTATTGTTTTATTGGGTGTTTCTTTTTTAAACGTTTTGCTTTGTTTTTGGGTGTCGATTTGAAGCTACAGTAATCATTTACTATAAAAAAAAAAATTGTTTGCAGTAATGACGGGGTGATTGAAGTTTTCTTATGATTGTAAACGGTCATTTGAATGAATGTCGAGTTTTTGTTATTTTAACTTGTAAGAGAAGATGACATGGCACAGTTCAAAGAAAGAGATAATAACTCTAGATAAGTGTGCGGCATCTATATCTCTATCGAATATGTTACATTTTGATCCATTTAAGATTCTTGTAATTCTCAATAGCGTTAATAGGTTTTGTTGGCCCTTTTAAATATACATAAGGTTCATGTTTTTAAATGGTTGGTTTCAATATATTTAAACAATAATTTATGTAACAATAAAAACAAATTATATCCAAAATCATAGATGCAAATAGAAAACAGCAGATTAAATTTATTAATATCTAAGGATTTAATTGCATAAATTATGATATGAATAAAAAAAATTAAAAATAAAAATAAAAGAAGTGCATAAATTTAATTTGATGAGTAATATAATAAACATAAATATGATAAATTTTATCTTCACGGGAATATGGTAAATTTTATCTTTAAGAGAATATCATAAAAAAAATTTTGAGGAAAATATAAGTAAGTTCTTTTCAAGAGAAAATAAGAAAATTCTCTTCAAAAGATTTTGCATAGTATACTTCAAGTTTATAAAAATAAAATAAATATAAATAGTATAAATCATCTATTCTTACAAACCATGAGTTGATAATAAATATAGTTTTGAAGATGGATATATATATATATATATATATATAATAGTAGATAAAAAACTACCTTTTATCACAAAAGAGAAAAAAAATTATAGAGTTTTGTATTAATAACGTGTTGTAAAGAAAAGAAAAAAATAGAGAATTGTTTATTTATTCCAAATAAAAAAGTGTCTTTTATATAAGAATATAAGTAGTGAGGTAATAAAGATTTAACTTAATATACCAATATAATGAAATTTTTACATAAACATCTATATAATATGTAACAGAAGCTTATTTTATTTTTTTATTTTTGATCGAATAGGAAGTTATATTCCATTATTATACACAAAGTAGCTCATTATTTGTAACCCAAAACACTTAACACTTTGCTTTGATTTGAACAATTGGTTTTGCTAAAATTGTTATGTAAATTGATAGTTATAATCTTCGTTTGTGATTGACTTTTGTTTAAGCTATTATGAACCGTCACTGCCATTTACATTCAGAATACTGAGGTGCAGTGTTAAGCTCTTTCAGTTAAACATTGTGTGAATGAGCTTCGTGATGGGACTTTATTTAACAGAGTTCATTCTATTAATAAAATGCTGAGATTTAAAAGAGACGTTGGTCAGTTCTAATAGCCTTATCGTAAGAGTTAGGGAATAGGCTTTTATCTTCAGCTCTTGCCTTTTAATATTTTCCTTGTTTTCTTGAATTTATATATTTGCACGACTAAGGACTGTGAATGCCAAAAAATTGCTAGACTGGCCTTCAAATTTTAGTGTTGTCGATATGAAATTTTGACAGGTGGTTCCTACTTCGTAACCGTTTTTTTTAATTAAGATCTATATTAGTAAATGTAAATTGTCAATGGACTATGTCGTTTCTATCCATTCTCTTATCATTTCCGACGTGCTTAGTGAGTTTCTATTGATGTGAGGACGACATGCTCTGGAATGATTCAAAGTCACGTACAAAGAAGTTATCCAATAATAGAGGTACGTCACTTTTAAATATGTTTAAGTACATGTGTGCTTTAGGTACAGATAACATTCCTGTATATCATTTTCGTTTTTTTTGGATTATGCAATTCGAAAGTGTTTTTTAGTTTTTACTCAAATACCACCCGACATTGGAGAACTTTTTCGTGTCCTAAAGTGCATGTGAACTTGAATGTAATCTTTGAATTGATGAATCAAAATGTGTCACTATGGCAGTAAGAGCGTAGACAGTTATTCATATCGCATGGCGATTAGTTGTTGACACTTGTAAGCGTTTGGTCCTAAACGCAAGAGATGAGTGTGAGAAAATGAGGTTCATGAGTATAAGTGCCTTGGGAGGCGCTGAATTTATATTAGGAGAGGATGGCCGTTTGAAGAAAGCCATGAGGTGAGTCATTAATGGAGATCTGAGAGGTCATGCGGCGTCATTGGTCTAGAACTCGAGGAATCAGTGTCGGTTACGGTCGAATGTGGCTTTCGAAGTCGAAGAATCATCGATCGAGTCTTGATTTCTTTGACGGCTAGGTTTAGAGAAGTCATAAACAGGAAGAAAAAGACTTAGATTAGGGATAATTTAGAATAAGTCCAAGTCCAAAAATGATGCATTAACAACGGAATATTGGGCTATATAGACGGCAACGCAGTAGAAAAACTGGATCAATTACGAACGTTCTATTTAGTTCATCATAAAACAAAAAAAGAACGCGCATTTAAGTAACCTGGAAAGAAAAACACGTGTCGAAACAAAAATGATGACGTGGTGCGCTGAAAAGGAGAGAAAGTGGCTAATTATATAATAGATTTTTTACATCAATTCAAGATTAAAATAATATTAAATATTGGAAAATTATTTATATTTCTTTGTCTAAATTAATTATAAGAAAACATTTGTATAAATATTTATACTTCTTTATCAAAATTAATCGTAAATATGGCTTAATCAATATAAAATCAATACAATACTGATTAACAATCAAATTTATCAAAATTAATCGTAAGTATGACTTAACCAATATAAAATCAATACAATACTATTGTAATACCCTAGATAAATTGTAATAACTTTTGATAACTATTGTAATACTATTGTACTATTGTACTAAAGTTATTACAATAGTATGACAATAGTTATCAAAAGTTATGATAAATTGTAATAACTTTTGATAAATTACAATAGTATGACTTAACCAATATAAAATCAATACAATTTATCTTATAACTTGCTAATAGTTATCAAAAGTTATTACAATTAACAATCAAATTCCCTAGATAAATTGTAATAACTTTTGATAACTATTAGCAAGTTATAAGATAATCATAATAACTTGATTTGAGTAAGATAATTGTATTTTTAGCATTAGATTTTAAAGCTATTTAACTAAAAAAAATAATGTATTGCATTTGAAATAGTTATTAAGAGATTTGATAGATTTCTAAAAAAAAAATAAGAGTTTATTTAGAACTTGAAAAAAAATGATATGGTATAAAAGATTATTGGATTATGTTTAAGAGAGATTATATTTACTTGAAGAGTTATATGATCTATTAATAATAATAAGTAACTTCCCAAATTTGAAATTTATCAACATTATAAGATTTATTCTGAAAATTAAAAAAAAATTATATTTAGTTAATATTATATAAAAAATATATATCACATTTTAAAATATTAGAAATTCTAAAAAATCTAAATATTAAATTGTACTATTTTATTTAAAAACTTATTATAATAAATATTTTTAAAAAATTAATAAATATTTTTAATGTGTCATTCAGCCGTAACTGTTATATATAATATATGTAAATTAAGTGATAAAATATATTATAATATATGTAGATATTGTTATTATTATAAATATAAAATAATCTTTAATAAATATTATTAATTTTAAAATATATATTAAAAAATCTGAAAAATCTAGTGTTATGTCTAAAACTTGCACTAATAAAGATATTCACAATGTAAGCTTTATGATTGATTTGATGAGATAAACTCTCAGTTACTTTTGAGCACTATATTTGAGTCGTTTGGTTCCATATAATATTTGCTCTTAAAAGACAAAAGAAATCCATAAACATAGATAATTATCCAGTTGGACATATAATTCTTGTTATCCACTTTCCCCTCTTCTCATTTATTTGTTTTCCCGTAATATAGTTTCCTTAACCGAAATCAAATTATCTGACATAGCTGACAATCCATATATTATTTTCATGGAAAGATTTTAGTTTTTATCTTAGAAAAATCAAATACATTAAGTCATTTCCATATTGAAAATATGACTCTTACGCCTATATGTATATAAGTATGTTCGGCTTTTTTTACAAATATATTCACACCCTAAAATACCTTGATTACAAAATATTATATCATTCAAGGAAAATGGCTTTGTCAAAATTTCAAGTTGTTGTCTTTCTCATCACATGTTCTCTCATGTTGACTTCCCAATCAAAGAGTAAATATTTTACGTTTTCTTTATTTTCTCTCTTTTTCTTAAGTTGAATAAGTAAACTTCATTCTTCACTTGAAAATTTGGCTACACATTTTAACTTGCTGTCTCATTATAGTATTTCTCTTTCCCTATTTATATTCTTTTTTTCCTTATTGTTAGTTATGATCTAAAATTTTCACTGGATTTTCTTAACACCTTTCCACTATAGATTTTGGTTAACTAAAAAACAAAATTGTCGACACACTTTTCAAATAATTACACATTTTTTCCTTTTAAAACAGATTTCATCGATAAAGAAATATATAGATATTATTTTATAGAATTACATACTTTAGTAGAAAATTATTATAAATTCATGATTTAACTCTCTTTTTTGTCGTCACTGATGATTTAACCTTTTTATATATAGAATTGAAGACAGAATATTATCGAAGTGGTGGGTGTACATACACAGTTCCATGTAAGACCGAAAATGATTGTAGGAGTCCCTGTGGACCACCTAAGTTTTCATGGGCGACTGACGGTATATGCGAAGCCAATCCTTTTGGTCATCACGGAAAAATCTGTTGTCTTTTTGATTAACAATTTATTTGTGAAATTTAAAAAGTTGTGTATTATTTTATCTCTATCCCACTCATCCTGCATAGTTTGAATAATAAGGTGGATATGTTAAGCATGGAGATATTTCTTATGTAAATTCTATATTTCTGATTTAATTTTTAATCATTTTAAATATAAGAACTGGTTAACAATCATGTAATAGCACTGTTTTTATTAATTAAATATTTTTAAAATACTAAATTTTTAATTATTAGATACTCTTGGTAAAATTAATTAATTACATGCTTTAACATTATTGACAAGTGATTCTCAAAGAAATGGGAAAAACAAATAAATGTTTTTTTTTCAATTTTGTATTTATTTATTTGTGTTTTTATTAGTATTAGTCTTCAATGGTATTAGAGCATTGCATCTTATATATAATTAGGGACACTCTTTCCACTTAGAGCAACACGTGTCCTTCTTCAAATGAAACAGCTAAATTGGACTTAAAAGTCTGATAAAGGGCCCAGCTTATTTCCCACCTTAAAACTGATGAAGGCCCAGACCACTTCCAAACTAAAATTATGACCTAACCCACAAATTATTTTTT
>OVBI01002774.1:0-16921 GCA_900406495.1 Sisymbrium altissimum
CCGATCATCCCTTGTTCAACGATTTGCGAGTTTATCGATTCCTCGGAAAAAACTCTCGAAAGACAGTTTTTCTTTCTTACTTTGCAGAGTTATCGACAGAGTGGTTCGAAATGAACTTTCTCCGAACTCATATCTAAATATGGAAATTCCTTTTTGATATTTAAATATTTTAATCGTTAATTCCGGAAATGTGGGTTTTGACCCCAACATTTAGCCCCCCAGCACGTTAATANGCATAGGCCGCCTCTTTCACCAAGTACATCAAATGCTTCCCATTAAATTTTGTAAGTATGTTTTGTTGTAGATGGTAATAACAAATCCCTCGTGTTGCCCATGGGATTACATTGCGACATGCTTTAGAAATGGAACCGTGCCTATCCGAAACTATGACCAAAGCATATTCATCGGAGAAACAGAATCTTAATTTCGTGAAAAACCACTCCCGTGAAGCATCACACTCTGAATCCACAATTCCAAAAGCCAAAGGAAATATCTGGAAGTTACCATCCTGTGCGGCTGCTACTAGCAGAACACCTTCATACTTGCCGGTCATATGAGTCCCATCAACCACAATAACTCGCCTGATATACCTAAAACCAGAGATTGAAGCTTCTAAAGCTAGGAACAGGTACTTAAACCTATGCTCCTCATCAACAACAAGGTCAATGACACTTCCGGGGTTTGCCTGCTCTATTTTCCGAAGACAAGAAGGCATATTCGCATATCCAGATTCGACGCTTTCCCTCACATATTGTTAAGCATATCCTAAAGCCCTGTACGCAGTTGTGTAATCCATGGTCATACCGAACATGGTCCTCATTGAATCTTCGATATGCTGTGGGACAACACCATCTAATATTCCAACCCGGTCTATAAAAAGTTTTCCAATATATTTTGGAGTGCATCGCCTACGGTGAGCTACTCGGTCAGCCATAGAACATGTATGAACATTCAAATATTTTGTGACCCAGAAAGTGTTTGGTTCATTCTTCACAGCTGCGACGACCTTCCATGTGCATCCTTTCACACTACATATTGCCAAAAACCGAGACCTTGTAGACTTCTTCACTCTGAAAGAGAATTTTAACATCACCGCGGTCAAACGCACCTCAGAGATCAGAGCATCCTTGCATGGAAAGCATTGGCATACCCACAATTGGTCGGCCCAAGGATTATTGAACTTTTCCTGAATACTACCAAAATAAGTTTTCCCCTCTTCAGCATCACCATATATATCATCTCCATCTTCATCTTCGTCTTCATCTTTCACTTTCCCATACTTACTGTAATCGATATCCATCTCATCAACCTCCTCTTTCAGTTTCACATTTTCAGGATCAATAGAATCGAAGTCTTCTGGACACTCTTCCTCCGATTGCTCCCCATCTTGACCCGACTGGGGGTTTGAACCATTTTGGTCACTTTCATCCGGTTGCTCTCCATATTTAACGGAATGCGGGTTTGAAACATTGTCACTTTCCTCATCCGGCTGTTCATCCATCCTTTGCATCGAGACGCAAAGCCGTATAACATTCCTACTACTGATCTCTATCAACTTCTGAACTTTTCTATCATTTGTGACATACACATGATGGGTATCTTGGGGCATTTTCTGAAGCATCATATCTGGTAAGGGATACGATAACTCAACAGTCTCGGTTTTCTTGTCAATTATATAATCATCTGTAGCCATTTCAACAAGCTCAGCGTATGTACACCCGTTTCTCAAAATGAACATTCTTACTCCTTTCCGCCCATCCATGTCAAATAGCCACGAGCCTTCTCTCGTCACCCATTGTCCAAAAACCAACGGTATTTGCGCCATTACATGTACAAGTGAGAAACAATAAGTAAGTACCAAGTTAAAACACATTATATACAGATTTCACTCAAAACTATAACGGGTTGACTTCATAATTACGTCTACAACCGATGAGTTAACTGCCGAACAAATCCAAAATCTTGATTTCTCCTCAACAATAATATATTATCATGTAAAAAGCATACATATAGTAAGTTCATAACCTATATAACACAGAAGATCAACAAAATCTGCCAAATTCTTTATAAAATGTCAATTAAAGCATTTTTCAGTTATATAGACTTCACTATAAATTATCACCAGTTGACTTCATAATTACGTCTACATTCGATGAGCTAACAGTCTAAAAATACCAAAAACTTGATTTCTGGTCCAGTATAATATAATATCATGTCAAACATCATACACTGGCTAGTATATAACCTATACCAAATACAACCCAAAGAAAACCTTCAAAATTATTTATACATTTGCTATAAACGCATTTTTAAATTCTGCAGACTTCACACGGAAGTCCAACGCGTAAACATCGATATATGTAGTAGACATATATACGAAGTCTATTCTGGGGTCTATTTTTGAAATTACAATTTAACAAAGAGATACTTCTTTGGAAGTCTACTATGGTAGTAGACTTCCAAAGAAGTCTGCCTTCGTTAATAGGTGGTTACTTTTGCAATTAAAATCAAATTCACGTTATAGACTTCCCGGGGAAGTCCAACTTGATAACTTCATTTGCGGTCTACTTCGGCTATTTTTGCAATTGACCAAACCATTGACTTTTGGGTAGACTTCAAGATCAGTAATAGACTTTGTAATAATATCTATGAGAAGCAGTAGACTTCAGTTTGAAGTTTACGTATGTTAGAAGACTTCTTGGTGGTTAGATTTGCAATTGACCAAGTTTGACTTTTCAAAAGTAGACTTTAAACGAAGTCTGCGGTGTGTAGATCTTGTTTGAAGTCTACTGGGATCTAGTTTTGCAATTGACCAAAATTTAATTAAATTAACTAGCAGACTTCGTTTCAAAGTCTACTAATTAATTAAATTCAAAAATGGGTGGTCAATGTTTTAACATTCTGGTCAATTGCAAATATAGTCAAAGTAGACTTCATCTGAAGTCTAATTTGAAAGTCAATGGTTGACTAGGACGAAGACTTCATATTGAAGTCATTTACAAAAGTCAATATTTTGGTCAATTGCAAAAATAGACCCCAGTAGACTACAAACAAAGTCTGCGCTTGAGCGTTACAATGAAGTCTACTGCCTATTTTTTTGTTGACAAAGGAAATTCGGCAGACTTCATTTTCCGTCTACGGCACGAAAGTCGAGAAATATTTTAATTGCAAAACTAACCACATTGAAGACTTCACTGGTAGACTACACCCGTAAACTGACAAAAAAAGTCTAAATTCGCGGAACAGATATGAAATTCATGAGATTTACTGAAAATCTACCTTATACGTGGTTGTTTCCCTTCGTAGAGCACCGAGAACGTCGTTTGTAGTCACCACCGAAGTAACCCAGCCAGTATTTAAGCACTACCGAAGAATAACAAAATATCACAAGATTAAAGCTTTTGAAATGTCTAGAAGGAAAAATATGAAGTTCTAGGGATGAAATAGGAGAGGAGAAGGAAGAAAATGAAGTTGTGAGACGATTGGATGTGATTTAGTATCAAAAACTCAAGTGGTTGAAGCATTTAAAGCTTCAAATTTGGTTGGCAATGGTGGTTGAAATATTGATGGCGGTGGTATAATCGTAAATAAGTGAAGGAAATGAGGATATCAATGTAATTATTATTTTCGCCTACAATAAAATTAAATCTGAAGTAATGACATTTTTGTTAATACTTAAAGAATATGAGGGTGGGAAGGGGAAAAAATGGCAAATGTTGGACAGAGAGTGAATGGGGGTTATTTTTGCAAGTGGAGTATTTCAGACTTTGTTTTATAGGTTCTCAAACACCCTTTAGATCTCTCTCTCTTCGTTTTCCTTTTTTTTTTCTCTTTTTTTATTATTTTTAATGTGAGTCTTAAATACAATAAATTTTAATTTTGCCAACAATAAAAAACCAAAACAACTTTTATTAAATTAACATTTTTTAATCAATATTTTTAGAGAAAAAAAGACACCGTTTGCACAAGAGCGGGTGAAATCAGACTCCAAAAAATAATATTCTTATACAACAAATCAGTTTACTTAATATATTAATCATCGAAATAAAATAAATCAATTGTGATTTTCAACTAATATAAAAATACTTTCGCACAAAGACTGTTTTCTATTTGTAAAAAAACAAAATAACGGTTTTTATATCAAATTATAAATAAAAAATAAAAACAAATATTACTACATGTAATACATTACAAAGTAGAAAAAAAGAATACATTATAACTAGTTGATTAATAAGTTCTGCTCCGAGAAATTGTGGGTTATGTACTTGTAAGTATTAAAGCGATCGACCGAAGGCATAAGCATTTTGATAAAAGGAATTATATAATAGTAGCCTTGGTACAAAGAAAACATATCAATACCAGAAATTTTTTGAAGTTGTTGACTATTTGCCTTTGTTAACGCTGGTATGACGGAAACTGAGAAATCTTCTTTTAATTAGTCTGGCTATTTCCCCTAATTGATTGGACTGTTATGAATCTCCATAATCTCTCTGATCTCGATCTTTCTCATGACCGCCTTTTGGGTCCTTTCCCGCCAAGTCTTTTCTCAGCATTCGATCAGCTTATGTTTCTTAATCTTAGTTACAACTGCTTCAGTGGCGATTTGCCACTTCAAAAAATCGTTTGGAAATGGAAGCAGCATATTCTTCTCAATTGATACCATTGATCTGTCAAGCAATCTTCGCTAGGGAAAAATCCTCGGTGGTTCTGTTTTTTTCCAGGGTGCTTTGAACATGAACAGTTTCAATATCAGCAACAACAGTTTCACAGGACCACTTTGTAGCGACCCAATATATGAGGCCCACAAAAGCCCAAAAGAATTCTGCAGAAAACTCTAAACCCTAAGCTTTCCTCTCTTCTATTTAAAAAGAGCCACAACGTAGAGGTGAGATGGAAGGTTTTTGTGCAGTGAAGCCCTGCTTGTTTGTGATCAGGACAGCCATCGTTCAGCCACCTTGAAGGAAAAACCACTAGATCCATCTATAAAGACATAGAAGATAGATCCAACCAGTTCTAGGAGAATGAGGAATCGGATAAGTAAATAAAATCAAATCGATATGAAACTTGGTAGGTATATTCTGGACTTGTTCATCTATCCACTGCCGCAAGCGATTCATCATTCGGATCTGTATACTGAAAATTATGTTTGTTTCTCTGAGCATGTTTAAAATGATTCTGGAATTCGTCTCATTAGTTTGCTGCCACTTTGCGACGCGATTTCCCGATGAACGGTGAGGATCCACGGAACGATCTACATATTGTTAGAAAGCCTCAAGCGTCTTCTTTCTTAACGCACCGAGTTTGTTTCGATCTGAGGTATGAGAATAAATTTCTAGCCGTTTTTACAAAGCGTATCTATATTGTGGTGATTTGCAACCAGTCTATCGTGACATGGATTTTGGTTAGGTAAAGGTGGTCCGTTTGACCTGAATAATTACAGGGAGTTTTTGGATTTGTAGATACAGTTATTGATTTAAGGAAAACCGATTTAGAACTTTGGAGAATAGGAAGTCATATCGATAAGACTGTAGCAGCTGATCTATCCAATGGAGGTGGTTTATCATGGTTAAGGCTAAGGTGAGAGTTATTACGCAACGAAAGCCGTACTTTCCTCTAAAAAGCCTTAAATGGAATTTATAACTAAATGTGATTTGCTTTCTTTGATCGAGTCTAGGTAGATTTGTTTGTTAAACTAGAGATACAAATATAGATGATTCAACCCAATTGATTGTGTAAACTTAATCGTAACTAGTCGAGCATGTTAGGCATTAGGATGCGGAGGTACGGAGATGGAATTCTGTACTATCACCGCTTGTGTGAGAGAGGGTGCGGGCAGCCTAGTCGATCAGCTGTCTCATGCCTTAAGATCGATAAATCGTCACACCCGGCGGTGCCGTTGGACAATTATTCCATGCTGACCTCTTGGTGGGAGGTTGCGGCCGGTCATTTAAACCGTCACGTAGGACCACTGATGTGTATGCTTGGGTGCTTTAGCTGCCGTGATTGTTCATGTTTAGTCTTTGTTCCGTGTTTGGAGTGCTATGACCGAAACTGCGTTTTGTGCGTTATAACATCTTACCTTACTGAGTGACTCCCCTCTTACTCACCCCTCATTTTTATCCTTTTCAGGTGAGATTGACGAGTAGATGTACGTACGATGGATTGGGTGCTTCGGGATTTTTTTTAATAATTTTTGTATTTTATTTTAAACATTTATTTTTAGGGGTATTATTTTATTTTGGTTATTAGATGTATTGGAGTTATTGGTTAATTATGTAACAAAGTTGAAGTTTATTAAATTGGAGAGACTTATGGAGTAAGTTAGGGTTCTTAACATGCCGTTCTCGGATGAGGATGAGACGGATGTTACAATTTGGTATCAGTGCGGGTTGTCGTCCCGGTGCCAACTCGGGAGACGGGTAGTAGTTAGAAATTCGGTTTCCAATGGCTTTCAAAGGTTTTTAAATGTTCTTAAAGTTTTGTGAGACCGGGGAATTTTCAAAACAAATTGCACCCTTTCGATTTGTCCAGTGATCGTTAGCTCTATGTTTCAGTAAAAGTTTAACCAGCTTGTTCTTTGCAGCTGCCATCAAGAAAAATTAATCCTCGCACCAGTTTATTTCAGCTCGTTGTTCAGCAGGTTGTGGTTGATCAGTTTTCATGTTCATTAGGTGAATTAAGAAGCAGTCAGGAAATAGTAAAGAAGATTGCTCAGGAGGCAGATGTAAGCCGCTCAGGATGAAGTGCATCAGGTTACACAAAAAGGATGATGAGGTTGCAGTAGAGAAGGTTGCTCGTCAAGTTAGTCATCGGACAGAATCAGTCGTTCGTTAACTACAGCCAGTCAATGTTCAAGGGTCAGCGCCAAACAAACAAGCAGGATTAATGGAGAAGTTGAGGAGTTATCGCAAGAGGTCCGGGGATCTGTTCGAAAGAGCGTTAATTCATGTGAGTACACCACCGCCACCTTAATCACCACTGCCGCCGCAGACATTTGGAGGAGGATGCTGAACCGTAATCTAGACTATATGAAGTTTTACATTGGTGGAAAGAAGTTTTCGAGAGTAGTCACGGCAGTTATAAATTTACTTATGAGGATTTTCAAAAAGAGTTCACGAGAAAATTCTACCACGGCAAACCGGGCATGCCAATGTGAATGTCTTTAAACACATTTCTCGAGGCATTGGGACTATCAGGAGTACAAGCGTGAGTTCAGTTGTCTGCACAAATTTGATGGGGTTATCATAGATAAGGAGAACTTGATCAAGAGATTTCTGAAGGTTCTGCGAGTAGATATTAGCAACAGAGATTACACCAGCTTGATCGTTTGGTTGAGAAGGCACAGAAGATCTGCAAGGTGACTCAGCCAAGCCTGTAAGGACTTTTTCAGGACATAAGAGAGCGTCCGAGCATTCAGGACTACCGTTTGTTTTTATTGTCATCATCAACATGTCGGAGATTGTGCTAAGTGTTTTTCATGTAATGGGGGTATCATATCGCAAAGTGCTATCAGTGTAAGGTATTGGATGCACCGTTTGTAAGTCAGGTTCCAGCGCCAGCATCACCAGAAGTTGGACCGAGGAGTTGTATCAGTTGTTGTCAGTAGGTTCACATTTTCAAGGATTTTCTGCAGAAAGTTCAGGGGTTGCTTCTGCCACCACCCAAGCAACAAGCCATTGCCACGGGTATCTGTTGTTGGAGACCACAAGAGAGTTGAGATTATTGTTTTTGAGTTTGTGGATTTGAGTTGTTGTGTTTGAGTTTGTTGCTTTTGTGGAAACCGTTGCTACTAAGTGTGTTTGGTTGGTTTTAGCTTGGGGTGGGGCAGCTGATATCCTATCTCATTAATGGAATTGCGGATAGCTTCGTATAACCAGGTGTAGTCAAATATTAGTATTTCAAGTGTGTTCGAATAAACAGTAATTAGATTCAGACAGTCGGTTTGGAAAAACAAGAAACTTCAAACATTTATTGAGATGTACCAGTCATCATCGGAGGAGTTGAGTTAATTGGAGACTTAGCAGTGATTGAGATGAACACCATGATATGATTTAAGGACAGGTTTGTTACCATCACATTGCGTGGAGTTGGATGTTCAGAGAGTTAGAGTACATATTTCGGAGCCGAGGAGATGATCATTTTACAGGATACTCAGACGAACATATGAGTTTTTGTTAATTATGTTTTGCATGCATAAAAGTTGATAGTATGCAAGAGCCGATTTTGTAGCAGCCGCCAAGTAACCTCAGCCGGGGTTTAATAAGTATCGATGAAGGAGCATAAAAAAAAAAAAGTTCAAAAAAGAATGTCTATCATGGTCAAGGTATGTTGGGAGAGACATAATTCAGGAGAAAACTTATGAGTCCGAATCTCAGTTGAGCATTTGATTATCCGGAGAATTTTGAGGAGCAATCAGCCAAACAGATCAGGACTTGAATTCGGGACGAATTCCTCGTACGTGGGAGAGAGTTGTAACGGTTTCCTCTCTTCTATTTAAACAGAGCCACGACCAAGAGGTGGGATGGAGGTTTTTGTGCAGTAAAGCCCTGCTGGTTTGTGATCAGGACAGCCGTTGTTCAGCCACCTCGAAGAAAAAACCCCCAGAGCCAGCTACAAAGACATAGAAGACAAATCCGACCAGTTTTAGGAGAATGAGAAATCGGATAAGTAAATAAAATCCAATTGATCTTAACCTTGGTAGGTATGTTCTGGACTTATTCATCTATCAACTGCCGCAAGCGGTTCATCATTTGGATATGTATACTAAACGTTATATTTATTTCCCTGAGCATGTTTAGAATGATTCCGGAATTCGTATGATTAGTTTGTTGCCACTTTGCGAGGCGATTTCTTAAAGAACGGTGAGGATCCACAGAACGATTCACATATTATTAGAAAGCCCCACATCTTCTTTCTAAAGGCACTGAGTTTGTTCCGATCTATGAAAATAAATTTATAGCCATTTTTACGAAGAGTGTCGATATAGTGGTGATCTGCAGCCAGTCTATCGAGATATAGATTTTGGTTTGTTAAACGTGGTCCGTTTGACCTGAATAATTACAAGGAGCTTTTGGATTTGTAGATACAGTTATTGGTTTAAGGAAAACCGATTTGGAACTTTGGAGAATAAAAAGTCGTATTTTCAAGACTGTAACAGCTGATCTGTCCAATGGAGGTTGTTCATCATGATTAAGGCTAAAGTGATGGTTATTCTGCAACAAGAGCCGTACTTTTTTCTAGAATGCCTTAAATAGAATTTATAACTAAATATGATTCGTTTTCTCTGATCGAGTCTAGGTACATTTGTTTGTTAAATTTGAGATATGAATATAGATGATTCAACCCAATTTATTGTGTAAGCTTAGTCATAAATGTTTGTTAAATATTATGTATTCATATATATATATATATACTATATAAATAGTTGAGCATGTTAGGCATTAAGATGTGGGGATACGGAGATGGATTTCTGTACTATAGCCGCTTATGTGAGAGAGGGTGCGGGCAGCCTAGTCGATCTATTGTCTGATTCCTTAAGATCGATAAATCGTCACACCCGGCAGTGCTGTTGGACACTTATTCCATGCTGACCTCTTGATGGGAGGATGCGGCCGGATACTTAAATCATCACGTATGACCAATGATGTATATGCTTGGATGCTTTAGGTGCCGTGATTGTTCATATTAGTCTGTGTTCCGTGTTTGGAGTTCTATGACCGAAACTGTGTTTTGTGTGTTATAGCATCTTTACCTTACTGAATGACTCCCCTTTTACTCACCCCTCATTTTTATCTTATTCAAGTGAGATTGACGAGTAAATGAACATACGATGGATTTGACGTTTTGTGATAATTTTTTATAACTTTTATATTTTATTTTAAATTTATTTTTGTTATTTTATTTTGGTTGTTAGATGTATTGTTATTAGTTAATTATATAACAAAGTGGAAATTTATTAAATTGTAAAGACTTGTGAAGTAAGTTAGGGGTCTGTGACATGCCGTATTTGGATAGAATGAGACGGGTGTTACACATTTCCTTCTTAGCTGAATCTACATTTCCTTCTTAGCTGAATCTCATACATAGATATGTCATTGATTTGGGCAACGAATTAAGACCAAAGTATCTGAACCGTCATGTCACCTTATCTCATAGAAAAACAAAAGAATCCAAGAACATCAACCTAGATATAATTAAATTTCAGCAAAATCAATGACATTAACACTAAGAAAAAAGGAAACCTCAAATGATTCTCTTTGAATTTCATAGATCGAAAAAAAAAAAAAAAAGAGGAAAGCAATTTAAATAAACACAAAAAGATCTTTACCTAATCAAAGTAGAAACTTGTCATAAAACACTACATATATCCTCGTATCCTTTTTTCCTCTCTCCTCTTTCGTTTTCTCCCCCTTCTCTCTAAGACTAGATCTAGGGTTTGGCGGCCGTCGTTCGGCTCCGGTGGCTTAGATAGCATCGGAGCCGGTCCTTCTTCCTTTTTAGCTTGTGTTTATCATTTTGTAGTTTCTCCTCTTCATCTCCTCTCTGTTTTTCTGCAATTCCAAAGTCTTCATATCGATTTCTTTTCTTAATCTTCTGATTCTTTGAAATTGATGTGTGGCTTTTCTTATGGCATCGATCCTGCTGCGGCTAGGCCTGTCCTCTTTGGTGTTTAGTCCATTTATGAGTTGCTAGCTGATTCAGTGTGGTTGAATCCTTAAATTTCCTGTTGGTTCTAGCTTAGTGTGTCTCTGGTCTCTTTCTCAGCAACGGTGGAGATGTGGTGGTGTGTGGAAAGCAGAACAGGTTTAGCTTCCCTTGTGTGTTGAAGAATTTGGGTTCAGTTCACCTCTCCATCTCTCAGTGTCAAAGGAGGTTCTCTCGCATCCTTTAAATAAGTGTTTCTCCCAGATTGTTCCCTGTCCTTGCTGTTCCTCTGTGGCTTCATCTTGTTGGTTGAAGCAATATAAAGAGGTTGAAGGTCTGTCTTAATCCGATGAGGGTGCGGTTGATTAGGGGGTTTATTCCCGGGTGTTATGGTTCTTCTCAGTTTCGGTTTCTTGGTGCTTTTCTGTGGGTTCTGGCTTTGTCATCGTGAACGGGTTTGGTTCAGATGAGTTTCGTTTCTTCTCTCGTTGAAGAAGTCCACCACATCTTCTGTTTCTTGTCTGATCTGTTTCAGTGCAAGACTTCCGGATGAGTTTAGGGCAGTGATTCCTTGAGTTATTTTCAGTTAAGGAATTTGTTTGGGTTTTGATGAAGATCTGTAGTTTTATGTTTGTTTTTGCCTCTCTTGTTTGGGCTTTTACTTTCTTCTTTTAGGCTTTGTTTTCCGGAGATGGTATCTTTATCTGCCGGCCTCTGTATTTCACCCTTGTATTCCATCCAGTTGATCAATATAACTTAGATGACCAAAAAAAAAAAAAAAAATAGAAACTTGTATCGCAATTACATGTCATGCTAATGATCGAAATAGCATATGAATCCTAACCTGCAAAAATATACACGAATGATTAAATTATAAGAGATTGTTGCCAATAGTGAAAAAAGAGCAAATCATATTTAGGTAAACACAAAAAGAAGGATACGCTATTTTCATATTTGATCCGAGTATTCACAAAAAGAAGGATACAATTTCATAATGGATCCAAGTAGGAACTTGAACTCCACGACAAGAAAGATGCAAGTTCAAGTTGAGACTCTCAACAAGCATCTCTTTGACCTGCAAAACAGAGCAAATCACAAAGCTTACAAACAAATAAAATTGACAAGCGACGAGTAAACGCAGAGCAAATTTAACTTATGGCACAAAACAGCAAAGCAGAGCTAACGGTTTCCATATTGATCAGATAAACAAAGATATATATCCAATTATGGCACAAAACTTAGTGAACACATAAATACAAGTCTCTGCAATTTAGAAACTAAACCCTAGATAAGAATAACCTGTGCAACCAGAAAAGTTAGAATTAGTGGGAACATGATCAATTTTCGTTCCATGTGTCCATAGGGGTTGTCCAACAATCTACATCAAGTATAAACGCAATGAAAAGGTCTTACCCTGAAGAAACCCAATAGAAACCAATGACAAAACAAACTTGGCATGATCTACAGCATAGAACTTGCATGAACATATTAGGCAACAACAGTATAATATAGAAACCAAGTCAAGGAAAGGAGAGACCGCCTTAGAGGTATGCTGAGTAAGGATAGATAAAATCATCCTTTGAATTGAAGAAGTTGGAATGGAGCTTGCATCTTCAGCATACCTATAATGACAGAAGGAAACAAAACAAAAACAATCCATCATCAAACCATGTATGATTAGAACCTAAACCTAGGAAATGATAATTATAAAGCCATCTCAGAAACGATGACTGAAAAAGAGACCAAAAAGAAAACTTATGGTGCACAAATTGCTGCTCCTCCCACATCCCACATATTCTCTTTTTCATCCATGTAAAATATCTGCAGAACGACATTAAATGAGACGAAGTTTTGAGTACAAGGATTCTACTAAATCAAAGATAAAAAACATTGACTTAGCCATCAACAAGAGCTGAAGAATTTGAGCTGCGGCCAGCTATTAAAATCCGAGCACTGCGAAACACAAGCCTATAATATAAGAAAAGCATCATATCCTGAACAAAAAAAAGTAAAGGCCACAAACTAAAGCCGACCTTGCATATCACCTTATGGCGCTGGAGAACCATAAGAGCCTAAAAATTATACCTTGCACCCATGAAATCTAAAGGAAACGGAACACAAGAAACAAAAACTTAGTTAACAGAATCATTTGACACCATTTCTACGAGTAAAACCAGAAACCAAAGAAAGAGAAAACGGGAAATCGATCATTTGAAACCATTTCTACGAACTCAAAGATTATTTCTCTATGTCAAGATCGACTGACTCTAAGAAAAGTCTCCTGCTTCTGAGCATAACAGAACTTTAATTTGGAGTGCTAAAAAGGGGTCTTGAGTCAAACAAACTTCTTCTAGAAAGACATTTAATCGTGAGCTTGCTCTCCTTCAAGGTACTACATGAAAAGTGTTCATCAAATACAAAAACAAAACCTGTTACCAAATCAATAATGAAGATAAATGACAAACCGGTTATAACAGGAAAGGTAGATGACACAAAAGCTAAAATCATCATATGAAGACATTACCTCGCACAAAGAATCAAGAGCTAAGTATTGATCAAGAATTGTAGAGGATAAGCAACGATTAGAACAGATACTTCAGTGATTTCAAGATTGGGAAGTGATGACTAATATACAAGTCTTTTGCATAAAAAAGGAAAAACAACCTACCGTTGAATTAGGAAAAAAAATGATACGCCTAGTTTCATAACAAACAACTTCAGTAAGCATCTCTTGACCTGTATAACATAACATAATATTAGTCTACAAAGGAAAATGAGAAAGTAAAATCTAAACAAACAAATAAAATGAATAAGAGAACTAAAAACNAAGAGAACTAAAAACGAGAAAAATTAACTTATGGCACAAAACATAGCAGAGCAGAGTTAACGTTTCCATATTGATCCGTAAAAATATATACATCCTCTAGAGAATTAAGAAGAGGGGATGATCATTATCGATGGAAGCAGAACAGGAGACGGGAGGAATGAGGATAGATCAAGCCATCCTTTGACAAGAAATAATAAAAGAGAGCAAAGCAAATCGAAGTAACCACAAAAAGAAGGATACGATCTTTTCATAATTGATCTGAGTTGTAACTAGGACTNGTAACTAGGACTACACGACAAGAAGGATACGATCTTTGGCGCGCAGGAAGAAGCCCGGAACCCGTGAACCTTATATGATCACCTTATACCGCTGGAAACCTAAAGGAGGCAAAAAAAAATAATATCAATGGAGATCAAAATACTCATTGATCATTCGAAAAAAATGCAAAAAATATATATAGCAACTTAAGGAAACACAAAAAAAGGATACCATCTTTTCATAACCGGTCCAAGTTGCTTGAAGTACAAGAAACGAAGGATACGAGTAGTTTCGTGAAACCAACCTCAACAATAATTTTTTGACCTGCAAGAACATCAGTTGGTACACAGATTTAAATCGACAAGGAAGAATAAACGGCTGCGAAACCAGAAACAATCCATCAAAATCACCAAATCTAGTGAACCTTCAATATAAGGCATAAATATACCTAATTATTTGGTTGCACAGAAAAAAAAGATATACCTAATTATTTTGGAAAAGAAAACCAGAAACAATGAAAGAGCAAAGTGAGAAACCAATTCTTTGACAACCATGAATGCAACCATTTAAAGTTATAACGCATGTATATACCTCACTTAAGATGATGAGATTGATACCAAGAGGTTACCAAATACTCTTATAATTTTTTCAAGAGATCAGTCCGTAACTAGTAGATATTACAACTAACAAGTAGAACACTACTCTCGGAAAAAAAAATACTACAGTATTAAGCACTTAAGAATGTGAGCTACGACCCAACTTAAAACAACTAAACATATCAATGCGAAAGACGAGCACATATTTATAAAAAAAAAAAAACAAAGCGTCATGTTCTGAACAAGGACTTCTCCACCTTAAGTCTTTATAAAACCATATCTTCAACCCTTGAAATCAAAAATCAAACAAAAAAGAAGCAAAAACAATTTTTAAAACAGAAGGTAGCCTCTGACTCCACAAAAAGAGACAAAAAGGACTTTAGCAAAACAAACATAAATTGGAGTACAAGACTTTTACCCCTAAGACCAGAGATCAGGAAAGAAATAGAGTAAAACAAACACAAGGTCTCAAAAACAGAGTAACTTTAATCTAGAGGAAAAGAAGGATACAATACCTGAGGCCTCGTACCAAAGTCTAACTCTTCCATTTCGTAGGAATCAAACTTAGCTTGTTTGCCTTGTTGCTGCAATAATGGTGAGCATGTATCAAAACCAGTAGCTGTGTCAGTGGCAGGGGACACATAAACAATGGGCACGGAACCAAGCACAGAAACAACTAGCATACATGTGCGGTTTCTGTTGTCAGAGTGGCTGCTGCCTAGGATGCATCCCGATTACATTACTTTTAAAAGACCTGTGAGACCCTTGACCCATTCTTTTACCAATACCCTTCTTAAATTGCTCCTCCTCCCACAACTTCTCCTTATCCTTATACTCGTAAAAACACTTTTTCTCATCAGAGAGCCAAATTAAAATATATAACCAATGACCAAAGCGGTTTAATAACTAGGAAAATAGCAAAGTGAACTATGTTTCAAACTTCACCTCAGCTGGTAATCATTAACTCGAAGAATAACATTAAAATATGATGATATGAACCAAGCTCTAAGAAGAAGGGCAGTATATTCATCATATATATATATATAGGAAGATTCCAAGTTCAAAGAGAACAATACCTTAAACCTCTTAAGACAACCATTAAATTGCCGCTCCTCCCACATATTCTCTTGTTCATAGATGTAAATTTTCTGCAGAATGACATAAAATGAGACGAAGCTTTGAGTACAAGGATTCTACTAAACCAGAGATCAAAAACATTGACTTAGCCATCATCAAGTGCTGAAAAATCTGAGCTACCGCCAGCAATGCGAAAAAAAACCCTAGAAAATAAGAAAAGCATCATATTCTGAATAAAAAGCAAATGCCAAACTCAAGAGAACCTTGCATATCACCTTATGGCGCTGGAGAACCATAGGAGCCTAAAACCATGAAATCTAAAGGAAAAAAATACAAAGGAAAAAAAAAACTTGGTTAACAGAATCATTTGACACAGTTTCTACGAGTAAAACCATAAACAAAAGAAAGAGAAAATGGGAAACCGATCATTTTAAATCACTTCTACGAAATCGAATATTACTTCTCCTTAACAACTCTAAGAGATATGACTGGAGAAATGTCAAGATCGACTGACTCCAAGAAAAGTCTCCTGCTTCTAAACCTATAATTTGGAGTGCTAAAAAGGAGTCTTGAGTAAAACAAACTTCTTCTAGAAAGACATTTAATCATGAGCTTGCTCTCCTTCAAGGTACTACATGAAAAGTGTTCAAGGTGTGACGCATAAGTCAACCAAAGCAACGTAGAGATCAAACAATTAAAAACGCTAAAAAAGCGTAACCGATTTTCATTTATGTCTTTACCAGTCAAGCTTCGTTCAGACATATCTGAGGGTTGCCGCATACACAGAGATGTCTTTACCAGTCAAGCTTCGTTCAGACATATCTGAGGGTTGCCGCATACACAGAGAAAAGTGTCATGCTGCGTGGAGTCCAAGCTACATCTTCTGCCCCAACCTTCTGATTAATCAGAGAGTACCTCAATTGTGTAAGAAAATTTTCAAAAAAAATTAGGAGCCTAAAACAGATTTATAGCAAGAAGAATGCAAAAACCAAAATCTGGAGCATCGAAATCTGTATCAAGAGCAAAGCATATTTAGGTAAACACAAAAAGAAGGATACGATTTTGTCATATCTGATCCGAGTAGTAATTTGAAGTCCACGACAAGAGAGACACGAGCAGTTTCATATAAACCAAACCTCAACAAGGCATATCTTTGACCTGCAAAACAGAGCAGATCAAAACTCTTCAACAACCAATAAGACAAATAAGAATACTGTGATAATATTTTTAAGAGCTTAAGAATCTGAGGTACGACCAACTTAAGCCAACTAATCAGATCAATGCAATGCCAAAGACAGACAGAAACAACTTTCATAACAGAACGAAACTTTGAGAACAGAAAAAGCCTACAAAAGCGACAACAACAGAAAAAGACAAAGTAAAACAAACATCAATTGGAGTAAAAGACTTTTAACCCTGAAACCGGAGAAGAAAAAATAAAAATAAAATAGATAGAATATATAGACAAAATCGATCCGAGTAGTAGCTTTCATCTAGATGAAAAGATGATACGAGTATT
>OVBI01002775.1:0-16905 GCA_900406495.1 Sisymbrium altissimum
ATTCTTCTCTCCAAAAGCTCTCTCTAGAATAATGATAAGATAAAGATAGGTTTAAACAATGACCTGAAAAACCTAAATATAGTCTAACATTCGAAAAGGGACTTATTTGCAAATAATGGAAACTTCTGGGGCAAAACTTCATTTTCTCTAAACTTGTCAAAAAGCATGAGAATCTGTGGACGCGTCGGGGNAGACTCCAAAGACACTAAAAAGACTCTATATATACAACTTATATCATGATTAAAAACCATAAAAACCATGATATATCAGAGCTCTTGTATTCCGATTGCGTTTTCTCTTTTCCGATCGATTTTCATCTTCTTCGTCGAAATCTTGATCAGAGTTTTCTTGTGTTTCGGCACTTTGATTCTTGTTGTTTCTCTTGGTTTCCGATAGCGATTCGGTTTCTTTTTGCTTTCTTTCACCTTCTGTGGTGTGTTTTTCAGCTCGGTGTGTAGCTGTATTGAGCTCCCGTGTTAATGGCGTCTTCTTCGTCTATGGTGGATCATTATGACAATCCCTTTTATCTGCATAATAATGATCACGCGGGGCTTGTTTTGGTCTCCGATTGTCTCACGACGGCGTCTGATTTTCACTCTTGGCGTCGCTCGATGCGTATGGCTCTCAATGTGAGGAATAAACTCGGCTTTGTTGATGGTACTATCTCTAAACCCTTGGAGACTGATCGGAATTATGGAGCTTGGTCTAGGTGTAATGATATCGTTGCGACTTGGCTTATGAACTCGGTGTCTAAGAAGATTGGTCAGAGTCTTTTGTTTATTTCGACTGCTGAGGGCATTTGGAATAGTTTGATGACTCGTTTTAGGCAAGATGATGCTCCTCGTGTGTATGATATTGAACAACGTTTGAATAAGATTGAGCAGGGTTCCATGGATGTCTCTACCTATTTCACTGAATTGGTTACTTTGTGGGAAGAGCATCATAATTTTGTGGAGTTACCTATTTGCACTTGTGGCAAGTGTGAATGTGGTGCTGCTGCATTGTGGGAGAAACTGCAGCAATGGAGTCGTGTCACTAAGTTCTTGATGGGGCTAAATGAAGCTTTTGAACATACTCGGAGACATATCTTGATGTTGAAACCGATTCCATCTATTGAGGAGACTTTCAATATTGTTGCTCAGGATGAGCGTCAGCGATCTGTCCGTCCAGCTACATCTATTGATGCAGTGGCTTTTAGTAATCAAGTTCAGCTTATGGAGGATGGTCGTTCGTTGCAGGGGAATGGTTCTGACAACAATGCTTATGTGGCTGCTTATAATGCTCAGAAACAATTTCAGAAACCTGTTTGTACTCATTGTGGGAAGCTGGGTCATACTATCCAGAAATGTTTCAAGCTTCATGGGTTTCCACCTGGTTATAAGGGCTATAAGTCTTCTCAGCCGCGTCAATATCCTTCTCAGTCCAAGAATGTCTCGATGCAACAAGTGAATGCCATTGCTAATGTCCATTCTGAGATGGTTGGTGATTCTCCGAGTACATCTGTTGGTTCTGAGGTCTCGGATAGTGGGATGCCATTGAGTATTCCAGAGTTTACTCCACAACAGATTCAACAACTGATTTCTCAATTTACTGCTCAGACTGTTCCTTCAGTGTCTCAGGCTTCTGCTCCAAAGATTGCTACCATTAGTGAACAGGGTGTTATGGCTCAAATCTCCACTTCGGATACCTTTCCTTTTCCATCCACTAGCCTTAAATACAGAAACCGTATTTTTACATTTCATGATCACTGCCTTTCCTCTTTACAATCCTTTTTTGCTCCTGATACTTGGATAATTGACAGTGGGGCTTCTAGTCATGTGTGCTCTAATCTGGCTTTGTTTAGGGATTTGGTTCCGGTTTCTAGTGTAACTGTCACTCTTCCAAATGGTACCTGTGTTCCGATTACTCATACTGGTCGTATTTGTCTTTCTAACTCATTGGTTTTGCATAATGTTTTGCATGTACCTGGTTTTCATTTTAACCTGATAAGTGTCAGTAATCTCCTTCGCACCTTGAACTGCTCTGCTCATTTGTTTGCTGATTATTGTTTTCTCCAGGATCTTTCTCGGGGCTCGATGATTGGGAGGGGTGATCTTTTTCACAATCTTTATATTCTTCGGAATACGCCAACCCTCCTACCATCTTCTCCGCCTTTAGTGTGTGCTTCTGTGTTGGCTGATGAAAATTTGTGGCATCAACGTCTTGGTCATCCATCGTCTGCTGTATTGCATCACTTGAAGTCTATTTTGCCTTCTTTCATGTCTGATATGGTTCCTTGTTCTATATGTCCTTTGGCAAAGCAAAAACGTCTACCTTATGTTTCACATAACAATTTTTCATCTAAGCCATTTGATTTAGTTCATATAGATGTTCGGGGTCCTTTTCATATTGAGTCTGTTGAAGGATATAGATATTTTTTTACTTTGGTTGATGATTGTACAAGAGTTACCTGGTTGTATATGATGAGAAATAAAAATGATGTTTTGACCATTTTTCCTTCTTTCCTTACTCTCATCTCCACTCAGTATCACTGCATGATTAAGGCTATTCGTTCAGATAATGCTCCTGAGTTGGCGTTTACTTCATTACTGAAAGAACGAGGAATTTTGCATCAATTTTCTTGTGCATATACACCTCAACAAAACTCTGTTGTAGAAAGAAAGCATCAACATCTTTTAAATGTAGCTCGTGCATTGTTGTTTCAGTCTAATGTCCCTCTGCCTTATTGGAGTGAGTGCGTGCATACGGCTGTTTTCTTGATCAATAGAATGCCATCTCCTTTGTTGGATCATAAATCTCCTTTTGAGCTTCTTCAGGGCAGAATTCCAGATTATAGCATGCTTAAGAGTTTTGGCTGTTTGTGTTATGTGTCAACTCTCTTGAAGGATCGAAATAAGTTTTCTCCTCGTGCCAGACCTTGTGTTTTTCTAGGATATCCTTCGGGTTTTAAAGGTTAAAAGGTTTTGGATTTAGAATCTCATTCGGTTTCAGTTTCTCGTAATGTTGTTTTTCATGAAACCACTTTTCCTTTTAAGACTTCTGAGTTTTTGTCTAAGGCAGTTGACATGTTTCCTAATACCATTTTTACCATTACCTGCTCCTTTGCATTATGTTGAAACTATGCCTTCTTTTACGTCTAGTGACTCTGTTCCTTCTGATGATTTGTCCTCTGGTACTACATCTATTCCGGTTATGCATGAGACTGGTTCTTCTTCTTAATCCATTGTTAGACCACGACGCCCTACTAGAGCCCCTAGTTATTTGTCTGAGTATCATTGCAATTTGTTACCCTTTTCTTCCTATCAGCCTTTACCTTCCCACACTACTCATTTTCCTATCTCTTCTGTGGTTTCCTATGATAAATTCACTCCGGATTTCCGGAATTATATCTGTGCTTTTGATCTTGAAACTGAACCGAAGATATTTAAGTAAGCCATGGCCTCTGGGAAATGGACTAAAGCAGTGAATGTGGAACTTGAGGCATTGGAGGGTCAGCACACGTGGGATGTGGGTACATTACCCCCGGGGAAACACGTTATTGGCTGCAAGTGGGTATTCACTATTAAGTATAATGCTGATGGGAGTGTGGAGCGGTATAAGGCGTGTTTGGTTGCTCAGGGTTTCACACAACAAGAAGGAGTGGACTACATTGATACATTCTCTCCTGTAGCCAAACTTACGAGTGTTAAACTTTTGCTTGGATTAGCAGCTCGTACTGCCTGGTCTCTGACACAGATGGATGTGTCTAATGCTTTTTTGCACGGTGATTTAGAGGAGGAGATTTATATGAGCTTGCCCCAGGGTTACACGCCTGCTCCAGGTACTGTTCTTCCTCCTCATCCGGTTTGTCGCCTTCGTAAATCACTGTATGGCTTGAAGCAGGCTTCGAGACAGTGGTATAAGCGATTATCGTCTGTTCTCATGGGAGCTAATTTTGTTCAGTCACCAGCTGATAACACGCTGTTTATTCGAGAAACTGCGACCTCTTACATTGCAGTATTGGTTTATGTAGATGACTTGCTCATTGCAAGTGATAATGATGAGGCTGTTAACGTTTTTAAAGACCTTCTGCGTTCGGAGTTTCAGATAAAGGATTTGGGTCCAGCACGTTTTTTCCTTGGTCTTGAAATTGCTCGTAGTGCTGTTGGGATCTCTGTTTGCCAAAGAAAGTATGCTCTGGATTTGTTAAAGGATACGGGTCTTCTTGGTTGCAAACCGAGCTCTATACCGATGGATCCTTATCTGCATTTGACCAAAGATTTGGGCGTTGCTTTGGATAATGCGATTGAGTATCGTGAATTGATTGGTCGTCTTCTGTATTTGACAATAACAAGACCAGACATTACATTTGCAGTTCATCAGCTGAGCCAGTTTTTATCTTCTCCTACTGATATTCATCTCCAGACGGTTCATAAGATGTTGAGGTATCTTAAGAATAATCCAGGGCAAGGTCTTTTCTATTCCGCGACGACGGAGTTGTGTCTCAATGGTTTTGCAGACGCTGACTGGGCTACATGTAAAGAGACAAGACGTTCAATCACAGGTTTTTGTGTTTATCTTGGGGACTCGCTCATTTCATGGAAATCTAAGAAGCAGTCTGTGGTTAGTCGAAGTAGCACAGAAGCAGAGTATAGGAGTATGGCCTTAGCTACTTGTGAGTTGATCTGGCTTCAACAACTTCTTCGCGACTTCCGGGTCAAGGTTACGTGTTCAGCTAAGTTGTTCTGTGACAACAAGTCCGCTATCCATATTGCTCAGAACCCGATCTTTCACGAGCGTACTAAGCATATCAAGATCGATTGTCATACGGTAAGAGATCAACTGAAGGCTGGCAAGTTGAAGGTTCTACATGTCTCGACTGGTAATCAATTGGCCGATATCTTAACCAATCCTCTCCATCCAGGTCTTTTCTATTCTTTCTTAAGAAGGATGTCATTATCAAGTCTGTACCTTCCTTCTTCGGATTCAGGGAAGCTAAAGACTTGAGAGGGGGGTATTAGATAGATTGGTTAATACCGGTTATTATGTGTTGGTTATTACCGGTTAGTTAATTACTAAAGTGAAGTATATAAGCTATATCTGATTAATTGTACAGTTTGAGAAAGATAATAAAACATTTTACATTCGTCATCACTCTCTTTCTCGAGCTGAATCTTGAGCTCTCGATTCATTCAATATATACATTTTTATGAACACTAAAAATAGTACACCACAATATAATCAAATCCATGGCAGAAATTCAAATATAAACACATACTCCATTCGTTGTTAAAAACCAATGTCTTCTAATTTCAAAAACCAGTTTATTTTTCAAGACGTATAATAATAAATTTTTATATGTTTTTCAATTTTATGTAAAATGATCAAATAAATTCATATAATGAGTTGACAAAAAGAAAATTTATATAATGAAAAAGATAACGTTGTGTCACATTTGTAAAATTAATTTTTTAAGACGTATAATAATTATTTTTTACATATTTTTCAATTTTATGTAAAATGATCGTTGACAAAAACAAAAATCATATAATAAAAAAGATAGCGTTGTGTCACACGTATAAAATTAACGATTAGATTAACTATAGTTGCGATACTGTTCACTATTGCCACTCTAAAAACACAAAATTGTTTTTATGTTTCTCAGTCTTGAAGTGAAGAGGATAGATTGATTATTTCCCCATCACATTAAAAAGGTAATGAACAAAGAATTTATATCTTTTTTTAGGGAAATATTTAACAATAATAAATGTGAAAGAAGAAGAAAGAAAGGAAAGTGGGAAGGGTGGGTTCGGTTCATTGAACCCCCTCCGTAGCAAAAGCAATATCTCAGCTTCGGGTTTCAGGTTCGGTTTTAGGTTCGGTATTAGGTTCGGAAGTGAGTCGACTTTTGTGCGGATAAGAACGACTCTTCCTTCTTGTTTTTACACGCGCACTCTCTCTCTCTCTCCTCTGTTCTTGCTCTGCTTCTGCCACTCTCTCTCCTCTCCTTCTCTCACTAAAAAAACCTAGCGATCAAAGAGAATCATCAACAAGCTACTGTCAGAGAGATCAAATCCATCAGCAAAAGAATCATCATGGTAATAATAATAACAATCCACAAATGGGTTCTTTCGAATCTTCTTGACTTGACCCTAATTGGTCCTGTTAAAAAGAATTATCTTCTGTTCCAAGTAAGAACAGTTATCGATCGTGTATGTTTGTTTTTAGTTCTGATCCTCTTGAGATGTTTCTTTTTTTTTATGACAGGGAGCTGAAGAAGAAAACAACAAAAGGTGGCCACAATGGCTAAAACCTCTGCTACGAGAGAAATTCTTCGTACAATGCAAACTACACGCAGATTCACACAAGAGTGAGTGTAACATGTACTGTTTAGACTGTACCAATGGTCCTCTCTGTGCTCTCTGCCTCTCTTTCCACAAGGATCATCACGCCATTCAGGTTTGTCATTTATTCTCTGACTCATAAGATTCTTTCCAGTTTCAGATTTACTTTAAAAAAGTTTTATATCTTTTTACTGAGAGAGAGAGATAGAGAGAGAGAAAAAGCATCTTGTTGGTTTTTGTTAGTTTGGTTGGTAAAACTACTTTTTGTTTTCATTTGATTTTTATCTTGGGTGATTCTGACCTTTTGTATGTTGATTAAAATTACAGATAAGGAGATCATCGTATCACGATGTGATAAGGGTGTCAGAGATTCAGAAGTTTCTGGACATTACAGGAGTTCAGACATATGTGATTAACAGTGCTAAGGTTGTCTTCTTGAACGAGAGACCTCAGCCTCGACCAGGCAAAGGTGTTGTCAATACATGTGAAGTCTGTTATCGTAGCCTCGTCGATTCCTTCAGATTCTGCTCTCTTGGTTGCAAGGTAATGAGAAATTTTTTATAAAAAAAATGTGTTATGTTTATTTTCTCTAGAAATAAATAATATGCTTGGTAGAAAAGAAATTACAGTGAGAATAGGTGAAAACACAGTCAAAAGAGTTAATGTCTTTGATCTTAAATGCTTGAAGGGGTTAGTTGGATGTTGTTTGGTTGATGGAATTTGAGAACGTCATTACAGATTCTTTGTTTTGGTTGAGAAAATGCGGGAAAATCAAGTTGTAACCTCTAGTATTTTTTGGGTCTGTAAAATAGAAAATTTAACTTAGCTTTTTGGGAGATCAATATAGTTAACCAAAGGCTATTTTAGGTAGGAGAATATAATAAGTATAAACTTTGTTGAATAGGTAAGCTAACTACTGTTCAATCATTTCTTTATTCATATTGATTTTGTATTTAGACCGTTTATTATTCTTTAATCCTTGTTTGATGGGAATTGAGAAAAGGACTTTATAAAAAAAAAGGATTTTCTTGTTGGGTGGGCGAGAAAATGTGGGGACAATGATAGCAACTCCAAGAAATTGTGGAGTTTTTGAAAAATATAATACTTAGCATTTGGGTTGACGAGAAAGTAGGGGAGAAAAATCCAAGTCAATTAAACGCTTCGTCCTTAAGCAATCTCTCATTTCAAAGGTCTTTTCATTTTCATACGTTTTTGTCATGGCTTTCTACATCTTCATCTTTGTTGTTTATAGTTACTTTATATGAGATGATCAATTACTAAGATAACCCTAATACTTACATTGTGACTCATTACCTTCTATTGTCTTTTGACTAGATCTCTGGAATATCTAAGAACTTGGACAAGAAAAGAAAGGATTGGACAAACAATCTTTCAGATTCTGATGATTCGTATAGCAGTACTACTAGTAACGGGAGGCTCAAGAAGCACGATGACATGATCCATAATAGCTTCACGCCATCAACACCGCCTCTATCGGCCGTGAACCGTCGAATTGCAAAACGAAGGAAGGGAATACCGCACCGTGCTCCATTTGGAGGACTAATCATAGAATACTAAAGAAAAGGGTAATGTATAGTCTTCTGCTTAATAACAAGTCACTAGTAGTTTGTTGGGTATATATATGTATGTGTATAGATATGTCTATAATGGTCTAAAGCAATGTGAAAAGAGAAGCTTAACATCATAGTGTCGAGTAGATAAAGAAAGGGGGTAAAAAGTGGGGGGGGGGGGGGGGGGGAANGAAGTATGAAAGTAATACTTGTGCCTGTATATTTTGGGTTCAAAGGGTAAATATGTAAATATAGAATAGTGTTGTGGAAAAAGACAATAGTAATAAAAGTATGTGATGCAATGCAAATGTGAATGAAATAAAGGCATTTTTTGCTTTAGATGTACTTGTTTCTTGTTTTTTTGTTCATAATATCTCATTTATTAGTTTCTTAAAACATGCTATCAAAAACTATTCTCTCAAATGTATGCATAGCTAAATTATCCATTGCAAGAGACCCGAGAATAGGGAGAAAAAGAAGAGTTAATTTCACTTGATTCTCTACTTGTTTTTTTCCTAAAGAACAACATCTTCCTAATTTTAAAAGGTGCGATTACTAGAATATCTGATTATTTGACATTAATTTGGAAGAAAAAAACAGCAGATAAGGCAAAACAAAACCAATACATGGCATCTAGAAAGTGATTTTCTTTGTTGAAGTGCCATTTTTTCTCTCTAGTTTTATGACTTAAGTTCCCATTAAACACATGATGGTTGTATTACTAAGCTACTATGCGATTCAAATCGATAAGAATGTTTATGTGAATGAATAAAAAAAACTGAATTTAAAGACACTTCTGAAATAAATGATTGTCTAGCTGTCCAAGCGACCTATTTTAATAACAATTACGATGCATGCATGTAATCAATGACAAAAAAAAATAGAACTTTTGGATGAACGAATAAATACATACTTTGATAAAATTAGTTAAAAGGAAAAATGTAAATAGAGGCTGTAAGTAATAAATAAAAAAATCATGGTTTCAGGATTTTAGCATGAGTGTTGAATTTTGCACGTGCGGTGACTTATATGTCACGCACTCCCGTGTTGTGCTATTATAGGCAGACGAGAATGGGTCGAGAGAGGAGAAGGCATTATGCGTTTTCGGGAATAAAGAAAAGAGAATGGCAGAGAGGCCAGAGAGAGTCGAAACGGCATCTCTCTGTACTGAGAGTGGGCTTTTTAACGCTTTAAATGGGTATTTTTTTAATTATTAAGGTGGGCCCATTATCGTCATCTTCCTTTTTGCCCATCCGATCGCTCAAACGGCATTTATCTTGCCGATGATGTAATCTCTCGGCCGTTGGATTCTCCCGAACTTGTTAGAAAACGTGACACAAAATTTAAACTCCACTCTCTGTTCATTATTTCTTTTTTCGTCATTTCATTATTTTTTTAATTCTATATGAAGTACTATAAATAAAAAAAGAAACTATTCTGGAACAAGCATGTGTCATGATGCTGCCAAACCCACTCACACCACGTAAATTGTTTCGTCCGATTGTCCAACAATAATTAATTGTGTTTAAATATTAAAAAATGTGATATAGTTTAATCGATTCTTAGCTTATAGTGATCATCCTAAGCCAAGTGGTATGTGAGATATGATTTTGAATCCACAAACAAAAAGAAACAGTTTGTTTTGATTTATGAACCGGTGACCAACATTCACCTACCTTTTCATACACTCGATCGGTTGATTACTAAATATTAAACTTAATCACTCATATTACAAATCCACATGATAGTGCTATATATAATCTATATATCTAATTTGTTGAAGGGTGGGTTCGAGTGCTCTTGAGAAAAAAAAGGGTATAGCTTTATGGACCACTAAACGTATAACACAGATCATGGAAATTAATAGAAACATGCATGTTCTTCATTCAAAAAAATATATACATGTTCATCATAGTCATACAAAACTAATTAGTATATCTTTTGACTATGTATGTATATGCATAGTTTTTTAAAAAAAAAAATACGCACATTAAAGTTTGTAATATTTTTAATTTTTATATATATATGACTTGCCCAAAAACAAAAGTTACGAAAATAAATTTAAGTTTGCAAGGATAAATTTCAAATTTATATTTTACTAAATCATGTAAACTTGTCAAGGAAACTAGATAAAGCTCAACTAGGGTAACTGATTAGAACAAGAGATGGCTTGGAGACGGACATGATGATCCTTTCTTCTGTTTTTATCAACTAGTGAAGAAAAACTCGCACAAAAACATGAGATCTCAACCTGATCAGAGGAAACATAGCCTTAAATCACGACTTTTACACTCAGGGATTGCTTCTATATGTAAATTCTACTCACGCTATTTTTCTTCAGATCACAATAGGCAACACTGAATGGTGATTTTGATGGAAAGCATATAAGGTGGTGAAAAAATAATCTCACCTGTGTTAGTGTCAGTGATGCAAAAAACTTCACATTTTTGATGAGGATCCAGGCTTGTTGCTAAATTACGGAAAACAAAGTCTTCCTCAAGGACCTCAACCATTCGTCTTTACCAGCATCGTCTAGAAACCACAAAGCAATATTACCAATGGTTTTCCTTTCAAAGAAGATGACAGCTAGTAGGTTGCCAGCTTCGAGAAATTGCTAAAGATGTGAGGTCCTTTAACGAGATCAAGTTTTTGGGCTTTGATAAGATCAAGTTTCTCGGAACTGACATCAAAACTCACGAGTGTTGAATTCTTTAGTTTCGCCGCGTGCCAGTAAAATCTCGGTCATACAAAACACCATTGATGCACAAGTCTTGAGTCTCTTGACTCATAGTCATAGGCGAGTGAAGCAGAATATTATCTTGACTCATTATCTTCCACGAATTCCCACTTCCCAATGTCAAAACCCCTGTCTCCATAGCTACACCGCGTGTATTTCCCTGCTCAGGAATTGCTCTCGTGACGCACAACACTTTGTAATCATTGCCGATGGGATCATAGTCTAAGTATAATGGTTTATGTGTGTACTCTTTAAATTGATTTTGGGCAAGGTAATGGATCGTCTAGTGCACGGGTTATATATCACAAGTCTATAGAAGCATCTCCATAACCAATCAAACCGTGAACTGAAGGAGCAATGGTCGTGTCCATGTCCTTCCGTATGTGGCAAGTCACATAATAAGTGGTTAAAGAATCAATAGAAGATGATGATGCTTCATGTGTATCAAATCTTGGGTGTTCCGATGAGAAGCCTGAATCCTTATGTACGTGTATGAACATGAAGAGGAGACCTCTCCGTGGCTCATGAAATTTCAATTGCGGATGATGGAAGCCAAGAGCTTATTTACGGAGATGATTCTGATTAGGGTTTTTTACCGTAAATCGTTTGAATATCAATCGGAAGCAAGCCTGAGAGTAAGATTCCCTTCGTAAATTTTAACCTTCTTCTGTGCTTCCATAGCGGAGACATTAAAACAAACTGATTTAAGATTTAGATTCAGGTTTTTATACTATAAAATGATCTAAGAGACAGCTGGACAGGTCACTATACGTCGGGCTCAAGTTATACGATAAATTGGTAGATAAACATGCTAAATTTAGGCCCATTGTATCACAATGAAGGTTACGAAGACCAGCCCCATGTTTTTGACCGTATTGTACAAGACAAACACACGTTCAGGTCTGTCGAACATGCCACGTGTATCGTAACCGCTATAACGTGGCATCGATCTTCTGTCTTAAAAACTTTGCTTTCGAAGGCAAACCAAATTAAAAAGAAAATCCACAAAAATCGGGAAGTTGATCGGAGATGTCGTCAGCGCAAATGGACCCACACGACAAGATGAGATCACGCGATCTTAGTAAAGTAGCGAGAGGCGAGCAAGCGCCAAGACCAGCTCACGCTCCCGGCACGGTGTCGCCGCCACCAGAAAACGAAGCGACGTTTCGAGCTAAGAGAGGAGAGCAGGGCGGAGGAGAGACCGACTCGGCGGCGGATGAACAGTTTCAAGTGACTAATGAAACGCGACATTGCTTCAATCGGTATAAGCAATACCATAAGTAAGTTCTTAAACCTACTACTAAATATGGTTGCATGATTAGTATTTTAAAAAAATATTTGAAGTTTTACAATACGTAGGTGTCTTGAGAATAAGGGAAGAGACGCGAGTGATTGCAACAACTTGAGAGACTATGTACGTTCGATGTGCCCCGAAACTTTGGTGAGCAAATTTTTCGTAATATAAATTGTTTCTTAATTATTAGGGAATTATCATTATTAGTCTGATTTTTATTACTCGAAGGTTGAGAAATGGGAGGAACAAAGAAAGTTTGGGACGTTGCCATCTTCAATTTGAAGATAAGATTTACCCACATAAGAAGAGTCTTTGATATGACCAGAGATGTTTTAGTTTGCTCGTTGTTAGTACTTAAACCAATGATAAATCAAATTAAAATTACGCAAAATGATTTTTCTTTAGTACCAGAAGTATGCTAGCATGCAAAGAAGTATACATGATCGAAGAATCAAATATAATGCTCGGTTCGTTTGTTCATTTGGAAGTTGTATCGATATGTTTCATCTAATTCGTGAAAGTCGCCATCTAATTGGTGAGAGCAGTTAGCCTCGTGGTTATAGCTTCGAAAAAAAACTGAAAATCTGCTTTGGTCACCGATTGATCTTCTATAGCTACTTAAACTTCAGAATAAAGGGCAGTATTTGGCTTTGATATCACTTGATGCAGTTAAAATATTGAAAACAAAACATTCCTAAACCCAAAATAAACATTATTAAATTAAAGAAAGAAAAAAAAACATAATAATAAAAAAGAAGAAAATCTCAATGAAATGTCTCCTGCATCAAGTCAATTACTTGGCTGAAAGGGCAACAACTCTCACAGGGTTCCTAAGCCCAGCCTTGGCCAACTCTTCAACAACTTCCGTTTTAGCTGAAAAGAGGCCAGTGCTACGTTGCTTTGGCAAGCGAGATATAATGTAATTCACCTGATTCTGGAACTCCATATCCAAAAGCCTGTCTGCCTCATCTAAAATAAGAATCTACATTTGCAGAAAGATACACAAGTTATCAAAATTACAGATTTTTTAAAACCAACAGCTTAAAACTTTCTTTTAAGTTGTGTAGACATAAACTAAACAACATCCAGCCATCTTAAAATATATTATATATCCTGATAAAAGAAAATTACCTCAAGATTTTGGAAATCAAGAGTCTCCATTCGTTCCATTATGTCTGAAAGCCTTCCTGGCGTGCCGATCAAGATATTGCCTCCTTCTTCTTCGATAGTCTTCATGTCAGCGTTCACCTCTCGGTCACCAACAAGCAGCACAGAGTTTACATTTGGCAAAGTCGAAACAAATGGCTGCGCCACCTTATATATTTCCGTTGATAGCTCTCTCGTTGGCGATATAATCACCCCCATAACCTGTAATATAGTCTCAAGATTAACATGCATCAAACCTAAAACGTAAATTAAACCTAGAAGCATATTCTTCTACCTGGCGAGGCTTCGGATAGGAAGTAGATGGACGGAGAATCTCAACGAGAGGAAGGAGGAAAGCTAGGGTTTTTCCAGAACCGGTGGCTGCTTCGACGACCACGTCCTTGTAGCTGCAGAGTAAAGGGATCGTCGCGGCCTGAATTGGAGTACAGAACTCGAAACCGCACCGGTCAAGCGCATCGATGGTATCGCAGGAGAGTGGAGGTTCGAGGTCGGAGAAACGCGTCCCCGTTAATGCATGGTTAGTGTTCGGCGATGAATCCATGACGTGCCGCCGCTGCTTCTCGTCCCTCACTCCCGTTTTTAGTTTTGAAGTGACCTTTGTCTTTGTGTATACTGTATAAGCTAGGGTAAAAACGCAGCATGTTGATCGATTCGGTTTGGTTTTGTATTGGATTTCGCCGACCCAAAATTAAATACTGAACCGGTTACCATTTTGGTCCGGTTTCTTCGAAAGCCCACGAATACAAGAGATAGCCAATTTGCCATCGTCAATCTGAAGATAAGATTTACCCACATTGGAAGAGTCTTTGAGATGACCAGAGATGTTTCAGTTTGCTCGTTATTTGGACTCATATAGTCATGTCGATAGTACTTAAACCAATGATACATCAATTGACTAATTACTTAAAATTAGCCTAAAGTTATGCAAATGTTTTTTCTTAGCTCCAGAAATATGCTAGCAGGCAAAGACGTGTAGTTTTGATTTTAGGTTTCGACCACAACAAACTCACATATTCCGTACAACACTCTGACATTTCTTTCTCACGATTATACTTTATGAAATGGAACGCACCGTTTCATTTACGTGTCTTGAGAGTTTGATTAACAGGCACGCCAGTTTGTCCAACTGTTTGGTTGGCTAGGCTTTGTTTAGATGAGACATTGATGGGCTTTGGTTTTCTCTTAAGGCTCTTCGATGTTCAAAGCAGAGTTTGTCGTGTGGTCTGTTCTTGCTACTTTGCAATAATAACACACTTACAACATATCTAGGATTTTGGTTTCGTTGGTTGAACAAGCCGGTTCTCCTTGCGTACTGTCTGCTCTCCGCTTGGCAAAAGGTGTGTATTATTGTTTAGCTTGGCACAGAAAAGCGTATGTATCATGTTCATAAGAATAATCAACACCAAGGACGACTACTAATATGATTAAACAAGAATCATTATTAGATGAGGCTAAACTATCCGACACGGCGCCAGACTCTGGATGATAAGAAAATTTGCCTATTTCTTGCTGCGCGTGGGATCATGTTATAGCCTATAGATACAATTTTAGTCTTAATCTTAGATAATGTCCTGATAAATATTGCGGTCCATTCAAATCTGTTTTTGACTAATCAATAGTCATTAGGGCTTCAAATTCTGTTATTTCAAGGTTCTTGGAATCCAATAACAGAGATTTCTGACATGGATACCAATAAAAAAGCAAATATAGGCTTTTGCATAAGATTTTAATCACAAGAAACACACATTTGCGTAAAAAGTACAAACACTCCAAAATTCTCAATCAAATTCCAAATAAGGATATTATCTGAAACCTACAAAAAATTCTTCCCATCAGATCGAAAGCACAATGGAATCGCTAAAATCTAAATGCATTGTTTTTTCAAAAAAATTCTGCCAAATTCACTTCTACATTAAAGCTTAAATCTAAGATCCAACAATTGGTATCAGAGCTTTAATCTATGATGTCATGATTGAAACTTTGATACCAAATGTTAGGTCTAGATCAAAGTTTTAAGGTAGAAGTCAATTGGCAGAATGAGTTAAACACAAGAAAGTTGCAACTGGAATAACATGAGGAGAAACAGATGCTACAACTAACGGCAGCCAAAATTACTTTTTACAACCTCATAACATAACTTTTATATAAGAAATTATCTTGCTAAAACCCTAGTTACATGGGCTTCTGTTGTGGGTTTGATGGCTTCTCTTGGGCTTGCATGTCTAATAGAAGTCAATTGGCAGAACGAGTTATTGCTTCTGTAGTTCTGTTAATCAATTTGAACATTCGTATATGTACACAAGAAAGTTGTAACTGGCTCCGGCTTTTAGGTTTGAAGTTACCTTCTTTTATAAGCGCGAAAAAAAACGCAGTATATTGATCGATTCGGTTTTGATTTTACCAACCCAAAATTAAATACTGAACCGATTACCAATTCGGTCGTTTTGGTCCGGTTACTTCGAGAACTCACTAATAGAAGAGATGTTTTTTTTTCGGACATTGCTAATTTGCCATTGTCAATTTCAAAATTAGATTTTACACACACCACATAAGAAGAGTCTTTGATATGACCAGAGATTTTTTAGTTCTGTATATTTGCCTACTTCTTGCTGGGTGTGAGATCATTATATAGCCTATAAAACCATTTTGTGCTAATCCTTGATAAATATTGCGGTCTATCAAAATCTGACTTGGTCAATTCAGTTATTCCAAAGTTTTTGGATTCCACGTGGTCTCTGCTGCGTCCTCAATATACTGAAGCTGCAGAATTACACAAAAGGCTTCTTGTTTAACACCAAGATTCTGCGGTGCAAAGACAATGATTGATGTTTTAAGAATCAAATAACAGAGATTCTTTGACATGGTTATCAAGAAAAAGTGAACATACGTGTTGTATAAGATTTAATCACAAGAAACACTACAATATTCTCTTAATCAAATACAAACTATATAAGTACTAAAGTACAAGGATATTATTTGAAACCTACAAAGATTCCTATCAGAACAGAAATATTGTGGAATCCAATGCAACACGTTAAAATCTAAATGAATTTCTTTCAAAAAAAAAAAAATTCTGCTAGTTCACTTCTACATTAAAGCTTAAATCTAATCATAACAAGTGGTATCAGAGCTTCAATCTATGGTGTCATGATTGAAGCTTTGATACCAAATGTTACATCTAGATCAAAGTTTCAAGGTAGAAGTCAATTGGCAGAATGAGTTATTGGTTCTGTTAATCAATTTTAACATTCTTATATACACAAGAAAAGATATAACTGGATCACGATAAGATCCTACAAAAAGGGAATTCAAAGATACTTTTTTGACAAAATCTAGTCATACTTGATAAGGAACGATTCTTACACGTTAAGTGAGGAAACAAATAAAACTATTAATATGATTAAACCAAGTTTAACCTTTTCTTCCATCATGTCATTTAATTCTTAGACAATACTCTAAACATAAACGAGATCTTCCATTTATGTTTGGCATTTGCTTTTTCAAGCCAACAAAAGTGATTTGGTTAAGTCGGGTTATGGCAACATCCTTGTAGCTGCAGAGTAAAGGGATCGTCGCGGCCTGAACCGGAGTACAGAACTCAAAACCGGACCGGTCAAGTGCATAGATGATATGAGAGATGTTTTAGTTTGCTCTATGTTTGTACTCATAAGTCATGGCAATAGTACTTTACATATGAGAAATCAAGTATTTAGCCTAAAACTACGCAAATGTTTGTTTCTTTAGCACAAGAAATATGCTAGCAAGCAAAGAAATGTCCTCATGATCGAAAAATCATATATATATATATATATA
>OVBI01002776.1:0-16898 GCA_900406495.1 Sisymbrium altissimum
ATGCCTCAACAGGCAAGAAAGGGAGCTCGTACGTAAAATTTGAATCAAAAGACGGAGCTCACAACTACCAAGTGGCACCAGGATCGTCCCAAAATGGACCATCCAAACCACAGTGGGGAGCTGGACGAGGAAAGAATCCAAACGCCATAACTCGCAACAGCTCCACTTACGATGAGAAGGCTTACTGTGATCATCACAAGGGTTATGGCCATTCAACTTTGAATTGCCGAACCTTGGGATCCAAGCGAACTGAAAAGCTCCTAGCTGGGGAGCTCGGGGACATAGCCAAACTTCTTGTGATGGAAACTCACGAAGAATCTGATCAGCAGGAGGAAACCGCTGACGAGTTACCCGATCAGGCTCCAGAAAGACCTTCTCCGGAAACTCTAAAGCGTGGAAGGAAAATTGAAGAACCTGCTGGGGAAAATAACCGCATAAAGGTTTACATGATCATGGGTGGATCTCAGTACTGCCCAGACACTATTTCTGCCCTCAAGCTCTATCAAAGACAACCAGAAACTGCTAAAAACTGGCCACAACTCGCTCCCCGCGAAAACTTTCAAATCACATTTGAAGAGGAAGACACGACTGAAATCCAGCATCCCCACAACGATCCACTCGTGGTTCAGCTGGCAATAAGCAACATCAATGCTGCTAGAGTCCTAATCGACACTGGAAGTTCAGTCAATGTCATCTTCCGAGATACTCTCCGAAGAATGGATGTCGATTTTTCTGAGATCGAGCCTACACCGAAACCTTTGACAGGTTTCACAGGCGAGACTACCATGACCTTGGGGAACATCCGACTCCCCGTCCAAGCAGGAGGAGTAACCAAGATCGTAAACTTTGTGGTAGCTGACCATCCAGCTATCTACAATGTAAACATTTGGAAAATGTTCTTAACTCAATAATGAAACTCATGGAAGAAGAATCAGATCAAACAGAGTTCATACGGAAGCTTGGAGCAGCAAAATGCATGTTTCCTTAACCATTCCTACCGAGCTGGACGGCATATGCTAGTCAGCTTGGTAAAAACTACCCTCCTGGCTACCGATCTGACCAACACACTTCATCATATCAAGCTGGACGCATCCCACGACTTATCGGAAGATCTCCTCTCATCCTGTATACCGAGCTGGACGACATCATGCACCTACGAGCAAGCCAGTTCAGCATTTCCTGCACCCAGGCTACCGAGCTGGACGGTCAACATGCTGAATGCTGTCCAGCTTGGTAGGAAACAATGACCCAGCTGGCTGACACTTTTCGTTTCGTCTCGTTTCGCTTCATTCTTCGTCTTTATGACCTTTCCGTAAAACATATCGATGTTTTCGTAAGTTTCTCGAAACATGCGATGTTTCTTCTATCGAACTAACCGAAGAAAACCATTAGAAGATGAATGGACTTGGGCCAAGCTGGAAAGATGGACCGACAAAGGCTGAAACCAACTTATGGAAGCTTCTAGAAGCTTCCTCGAAGATTTATGGAAAAATCATCGGAAAAAGGAAAGAACATTTGTCCCACATCGAAACTTAGGGAGTTTAAGGCTTAGGATGTCTTAGTATCAATAGGGATCGATCCCCACCTCTGTAACACATTCGAACACATTCGAAAACGATTCAACACATTATAGCAATAAAAGTTCGTTCTCTTTTTGACGTACTTTCCTTTTTCGATCTTTCTCTCTTCTTTCTGCTTTCTCTCGCAAGATTCTCGGATCCTCGCATCAACTTTATGAAAATACATTGAGGTGAATTCCGGTTCCCACACACTCCTCCTATTATCTGCGACCTCTTAGGTATCCGCTTCCCTTTTCTTTTTTCCGATACCTCTTCTTCCCCTGATTCTGCCGAAGATATCTCTTCACAAGGTGTCTGGTACATGTCGGATTCTGAAATACAGGGCACAAGTGCCGGTGCTTTTGAACCACCCTCTCCAACACTTCCCACCGAGTTTCCTGTTTCGCTTGCAACAGGTTGCATACGACTTTCGTCGGGACTTTTTCGTGTACACTTGACTTCCTCCTTCTCCGACGATTCACCAACATCTGTCCCACCAACCATTTCTCCTCTTTCTTCATTATACTTTTCCTCCATCAGCTTTTCCGAACCACACTCTTTCTCTCCTGATTTTTGCTCCTCAGCTCCCAGTGTTTTCTCCTCCTCCGTGCCACCTGATTTCTCCTTAAGCGATTCAGCATTTTCCTATTCAGGATCCTCTTGTTCGCCTACTCTGTCATCTGGCGTCTCCTGTATGTCCTCTTCCTTTTCTTCAACTACTTCGTCGTTTCCTGATTCCTGCTTCTCCTCTTGCTCATCAGCTCCCAATGTTTTCTCCTCCTCCGTGCCACCTGATTTCTCCTTAAGTGATTCTGTATTTTCCTCTCCAGGATCCTCTCCTTTGCCTACTCTGTCATCTGACGTCTCCTATTTTTCCTCTTCCTCTTCTTCAACAACTTCGTCATTTCCTGATTCCTGCTTCTCCTCTTGAATCTACAAGCACGGAAATATACATTTATAATGGGAAGACTGTCTACCAAATTTGTCTCATCACAACCTGAATCCAACAATGTTAGTTTTTCTCTTACATACCTGGTCAGATGCGTCCTCTGTTGCCGTAACATAGGACATTGGAGAAGCATATAGAACCATTGCTGATTCTGCATTGGTGGGTGAATCACAATCTACGTTTTTCATTTCTACTTCTTCACACTCCATCTTCAAAACAAAATAAGATACATGTACACCAAACTTTTGAGAATATTGTACGTCTTCTGATTTCACAACACATGCTCACCATACATGTCCACCATACATTAAGATAATCTAAACACTTACCTCTTCTTTGTTTTTATCTCCACGTGGCCCTTCTCCTCCTTCTCTGTCTTATGTATTGTCTACACAATCCGCCTACATAACATGTACACCAAACATTCACCACTTTGTACACCTTATGATTTGACCATACACGCACCCCAAATATTAACACAATCGAAACAGTTACCTCTCCTTCCTCTATATCTACAGATTGGACGTCTCCTACTATCTGCACTTCATCTGCAAACCATACCACATTTCGTCTCTTAGGTCCAGAAGTATTGCTTCTACTAGAACAACCAACGACAACACCCGTTTTGGACTGCAATTTCTGGGGTCTTTTCCACCTACCAAAACTTTCGTTTAGTGGTGACTCATTCAAGGTCTCCCCCTCCACATTTTCCTCTCTGTCAGAGTTCGTTTTTTTTTGCCGTCTTCGGCCAGGACTTTTATTTTCGCCCTTAAATTTTTTGTCTACCAACTCGGTAAACCGTCGCCCGAGAGTAGCTAATTGCGTGGTCATCCATGCTTTCAATTCATCCTCCACGGTCAAATTCTCCGAATATTCGACATTACTATAATCATCTGTATCTGTGTCCATTTCCATGGGTACATGCTCTTTCTTCCGTGGTCGTAGCTTCCTCATTGGTGCAGGTGTACGAGGGATTGCTTCTCCTTGGTCTTCCCGATATTGTTTCTTTCGTACGCTTTCCCGCTTCGTCGTACATCTCTTATTGTCCTCCTTTTCCGTTTTCCTCCTCTCCCATACTGCTTTTCGCCTAGACTAGGGATCGGCGGAAGAGATGTATCTCCCCCGGGAAAATCTTCCTGCCTAAACTTGTGGCCTTCCTTCATTAGTTTCACCAACGCCTCCACTTTTTCATCCACAACTTCATCGTGCCAGTCTGCGTTCAGGGTCTCCTCATCTCCAACACTGAACTCCACTGTCAGCTGTTGAAATTTATAATTAATTATAAGCTATGCATTCTAGACTACCTAGGTGTACGAGTTAAATATGATAAAAAGACATTGAACTACTTACATCTGGATCGGCTTCCACGTCTTGCACATGCAGGATAGTAACGGTATTCTCACATCCAAGAGGCTCCTCCACGAAGTTTATCAACTTTGTTCCTGCCGGTATTTTCTTCAACAGCAGCGGAATGGATTCAAATGCCAGCAGTTGCAAAGCTAGTGGGAACCCATAGCAGACACTTGTCTGTTGTTTAAGGCGATGCCTGAGTTCCACCAGTGGATCTTTGTTAGAATGTGTACGCGGTAGACGACCAAACCGTGCAATCGTCTGAATGAAAGATTCTCTTCCCCACGGATACGCCATAAAGTGTTCCATATCACGTAGCATTTCCACGTACGCAGAGGTCAGTTTGAGGATCTTATTGCTACAGACCAAAGCACCATCAACAAGCGTTATTAGCACCAGTGGCAACCTTTTCCATTCAGCCAAGTCCGGCTTTCTCAACATATTTAGTACATCTGTGGCCGTTATTTCTTGACTTTCTGTCTCAAATAACTTATACCAGAATGTGGATGTCCACTTATCTACATTTCTTTCTTCGTTGTCTATGGCGTACGGCTGTGGAAGAGGAAATCTCTGACAGTTTAACCCAGTTATTCGCTTGAATTCGCGAAGAGAAAACCGCAGCAGACTACTTCCAAACACGGTCCATAACTTATGTTTCTTTTCGGTAACCAGCTGTCTCGAAAGCAACCCGTGGATGAGTTTCCCCAAATTATGGCAATCGGCGACAGGCAATTTGAACAACTTTTCGAACTGGGACTGCAACAGGGTCTCTAATTATTGTTTTCCGGCCAATGCCCTTGCCACAGAATCAATAATATGCGCTTTAGAGTATATGTTCAATCGGGGGCCAGATGTTGGGTACCGATTGGCCGCGAAGAGACGGTTCGGAAGTTCCCTGGAAGAGGCACCCACCACACTTGGTGGTTCTTCTATGAAATCATCGTAAACGCAGTTAAATGGACGATTAATTAGTAAGTCGAATTTCAACTTTTCACAAAACAAAGCAAAACAAAACCAACTGACATAGCGGTTGCAACTTCGTATAATTATAACCATCTTTAACAGTTACATTCCACAATACCCTGCCACAATTCCTTTTCCCAAATTTCCACATACCTAGTGGTTGACATCGAACAAAGTAACCAATTTCATTTGTAACCAGTTTGAAAATTTTAAAGCATTCCATACTACCTCTGTGCTCCGGCGGTAAGTCCTTTGCCGTCGCCGCCTTGGATGAGCTCCTTAAGCATGCACTAATTTCGACCGGCTCCTCTTCACCGCTTCCGTTCCTCCTAATCGTCATCGGCTTCCTTCTCGACATTTTATGTCATCTTTTCTTCCCCTTTTCAATTATCCGATCTTCTCTCACTTTCTCGTAACTTCAGTTTGGTTTTTTCTTGGAAAATTTCTGGGAAAACCTGAAAAATTACGATTTTTCGACGAATACAGACGAACACACTTTTTGCTTCGTTAACTGCACTACTGTGGTTGGAAATTTAATTTTAAGTTTCAAATTGCCCTCCTTCATTTTTATGGGTAAACCGGATTCGTGTTTAAGTTCAATTTTGATTTTCAAAGAAATTCAAACAATTCTGTGGTAATGCCACGTCCGTAATATTGAAGAGTTTCAGAGGATCAAGTTGTCACCATAACAGTGATTTACCAATTTTGCCAATTAAAATTCAAAGTGACCCAATCTGCCAATTACAAATTTAAAAACTACCTTCTCAGTTAAATCCTCTAGTTTTATCCCCTAATACTAAGGCTTTATCTGTCCTGTCCGTGTTACTCATCGGACTGGGGAGATAAGTAATCTCGTCCACTCTAATTTATATACCATGAACTGCACATACAATAGATTTTTATAGTAATTTGATTATCCCATAAGTGACACTATTACATACTATTTATATTGCAAAAACTAATTGACGTCATCTCTCACATGTATATTTAACCAGCAATTATAGTGGCAAAATATCAAAAACTACGTTTTCAAATTAATGGTGCAATATTCTTAAATATTATCAGAAAGTTGGCTATATATTGACCCAAAGTCTAAATTAAAGAAAAAAACTAAAGAAAATGAAAAAAAAAAAAAAAAAAAAAAAAAATCAACNTACCAACCAAAACTCCAAACCCGTAATATATTCGTTAAAAATATCCATGGTCCAATAATTAGTTAACGAGGCTGGGCTTTTCGGGTTATACTTACGATCCGACCCGAACCCAATTTTGACCGAAAGCAAAAAAAACTGACTCCAACCAAAGACTGTCAATAAGAAAGAAGATCGGGTCTGTCACAGTCCACGGCACAGCTTTTTCGTCTTCATTCGATTTAATTTTTCTTTTAAACGAGAGAGAGAGGGAGAGAGAAAGAGAGCGCTATGGAAGGAGGAGCTGGTCTCTACAATCCTCGCACTGTCGAAGAAGTATTTAGGGATTTCAAAGGCCGTCGTGCCGCCATTGTCAAAGCTCTCACCACTGGTATCCGCAATTTTTATCTGATTTCGTTTTAATTTAAGAATCGGATCTGTTTTGAGTGATGTTTTTCTTCTCCGATCTAATTGATTCGCTTTCTTTCTTTTTCAGATGTTCGAGAGTTTTACAAACAATGCGACCCTGGTTAGGGTTTCTCTTTTGTCTGATTTTTCTTCCCAATTTTGATTAGACCTAATATCGAATCCTGCTAATAATCTTAACTCAGTTCTGTTGTTTGTTGTGTAATAATATATACAATCTCTAATTTTAACTCTTTATGTAGTAATTTCAACTCAGTTCTGTTGTGTATTGTGTAATAACATATACAATCTTGGAATTTTTTTTTTGTATATAGAGAAGGAGAATCTTTGCTTGTATGGGTTACCGAATGAACAATGGGAAGTTAACTTACCTGCTGAAGAAGTGCCTCCAGAGCTTCCGGAGCCAGCTCTAGGTATTAACTTTGCAAGAGATGGACTTTCTGAAAAGGAATGGCTTTCTCTTGTAGCTATCCATAGTGACACTTGGTTGCTCTCAGTCTCGTTTTACTTCGGGTCGAGATTCGCTTTCGACAAAGCTGATAGGTAATGAATTCTGTGAATTTAAAAGATGTGTGCTTTTCACATGTACTATATTGCTAACTTGGATGACTTGTGTAATTCAGGAAACGCTTGTTCGATATGATCAATGGTGTTCCTACTATATTTGAAGTAGTGACTGGAAATGCTAAAAAGCAAACAAAGGAAAAGTCCTCTGCTGCAAATCGAAATGGCAATGTATCCAAGTCGAATTCGAAAGTGGTAAAGACTCTTGCTTTCCTTTTTCCGCTTTTAGGGTTCTTGCGAATGCTAAAATGGACTTATGTTTCATGTTGTAATCAAACTGGAAGTCCCTATAGACTATAGAGAATGGCATCCATACTATGGAAGCTTCTTAGTAGCGTAGGTTAAACAAATAGACAACAATGCTTTAATCAATCTCAACATAGAATTTTACCTTCGCGTGATGGTTGGATTGGTTTTGAGTTTCTGTTTAGCTTTTCAGGTGTAGTTTAATATATATTGTTGGTTTCGGAATGCAGAGAACTTCAGATGGCAAAACCTCAAAGGCCATGCAGGCAAACAAGGAGGAAGACGGATCAGATGAAGAGGATGAGGAAGAACACGGCGAAACCCTTTGTGGAGCCTGTGGAGACGGTGATGGTACTGGTACTGATGATTTCTGGATCTGCTGTGATGTTTGTGAGGTTTGGTTCCACGGGAAGTGTGTGAAGATAACTCCAGCTAGAGCTGAGCATATCAAACAGTACAAGTGCCCTGCATGCAGCAACAAAAGAGCAAGACCTTAAATGTTCTATTGTAGAGAGTAGCCTGTAGTAAGAAACTCTTACTACCCTCATCTTTATTTGCCATAACAACTTAGCACTATTTCTCGTTTGGATTGCTGTATAATTGGTTTGCTTCCAGAATTTGTAGGCTCTCGTAGAAACATATTTCCAAGTCCATAAATCAAACTGCTCATATGCAGCCAGCTTTAAAACCAACAGGACAGACAATTCTGAACACCCGTATTCTGATCCTTAAGTGTCATTGTCAGAAAAACAGATGTTGTGCAGGCAACTCCAACATAAGCTAAAACCATACTATAATCAGAACTGCAAATCTAATACCTAGGTAACCATTTTTATTTTTTTGTTTTTACCCATTAAGTCATCTTATGTTTGCCGGTAACTATAAGAAGCCTGGCAAGTTCCAGCTCTCATAAGCTTCATGCCTATCTGAAACAATAGCATGGAGAGAGCATATGATCAAGTGTCTTGTTTTGTTTCCTAAACTTTCACCATCTGAACCTCAACCGTTCTTCCAGTTTATAAAAAATTGGTTATATTCGCCTTCCTACTATCTTTCTTTACTGCACTCAGGCTGCTTTCTCCGTAACAGTATGAGCAACAAAAGATCAAACTTGTGGAACCCTAGTATAATTGAATGATAAGAGTCAATAAAAGCGTATGCCATGGGGAAGAACCTTGGCATTTTCTTTTGCAGACTGATGAAGTTAACTTTTGGGAAAACCCATGTTGAAACAGAAATCACATACATGAAGATGGAGAAATAGATTTAATAGCCATTTCCTTCAAAGTTAACTCAGAGACTTTGGCAAGAGGTGACATAGAGGTGGACGAAGAAGTCGGTGCCAAACTAGAATAAAAAACATCCGAAAAATACTCATAAAAGGAACCCTAGCAGCTTGTTGTATTTTAAGAAAACCTATTCATGTATCAAAACTTTGTGTAATAGTTCAGCTGTAGGAACATATCATATAAGTATTTGCAAGCGGTTTTTACCTTTTAATTACAAGTTGAAATGGTGATTACCGTTTTTACCATTAATGAGATATAAAAGGAGTCAGGGTAATTATATATTTATCTAATTAATTTAAATGATTTAACGTGTTATCATTGAATTATAAATTCGATAGTTGAATTATTAGGTCGCGCTTAAATAAATAATATTAAAAAAGAATATAATAATTATATAGAATCGTGTGGGTATTAAAAAAGGTGACAATAACTGAATATTCTTATTTCGTGAGATAAATTTTTTTCATCGTTGTGAATATTCAGAGCTTTTAAAAAAGAGAAATTTAAATAATTTATCGTCGTCGGAATAGTATAATCCTCTTTCGTGAGAAAAATATATTTACATAATGTGTTGATAACTTCGTGGGGATAATTATCGTGTTGTACTGACTGTCAAGAACATAAAATTCTTATAGCGATAACTTGCAATCCGTATATTCAATGATTATTTTTTTTGAAAATAAAATAAATAGAGTGTGATGTAACCCTAATACATTCACCTATTTAAATCATATCGTTCACTTCAGGACTAAAACGGCTACAGTTCTTTGACTTCTCTCTCTGTTCTTAAGGCTTTGTTCTTTTTTACATTGGCTTGTGCTTCTACCGCCTCGCTGATTGGCGGTGTCTATCGTTATGATTTTTTATCTGGATACTAACCTAACAATGCGTTCTTCTGAATATGGTTCGCTGAATCCAGATTAGTTGGTAGCTTTGCGGTAGATCGGAAGGCGAGTGTCAGTGATTTTGTTTGGGTGTTGTGCAGTGTCCTTTTTTAACCGTTTTCTGTCGTTGGATGATCTACGGTGTTCTAGAAGATTATATACCGTTTATGTTCATTTTGCTTTATAAAATGTCGTTGTTTTTTTCACGTGTAAGTTTTCTGGATATAAACGCTGATGTATGTAGTGGCTCCGGCTTAGAATCTAGCTCTTCTCTCTCGGGAAATGATGTGGAAGAGTTACGGTTGTCCGGACGATGTTACAACACACCTTACGTTTTCATCGATGTTACTAACAAAACGAGTACGTGATTATACTACTTATAAAAGGTTTTGTTTTTGTTTTGTTTGTGTACGTTTGTTAATTCTTTTCGAGATAAGTTTTCCATGTAGTTTTTTTTGGGACACACGTCTGAGTTCTCCTGTTGTACGAAGGGTTTGCATGCAGACGTTGATTGTGATTCTTTTGTATTTTTTTTCTTTTTGATGCTAACGTGTACAATATTAATATTGGTTTTGGCTTGCTAAGGTATCGAAGAGTCTCGACGTGGATCTGCGTTTAAGATTCTTGTGTCCATAAATAGATTTTGTGTTCCTAGAGGTAAACTGCTTTATCCTTTGGTTCACTTGATTTGGATCTTTATTTGCTGTTACTCTAATCTGGTTCTTATGACGTGCAGACTTGAAAGTCGAAGATTCACAAGTTTTTCGTTGGGATTTTAAAAACAGAGTTTGGTTATTGTGCAGTGATCTGTTAGAAACGATAAGTGATACCTTTTTCCAATGCGTTTTTATCTATTGGTTTTTAATTGGTGGGCGGATGAGCTATATTGAGAATAACCTTTTTCACTGTTAGTGTTATCGTAGCCGGTGATGCTTTAACTGTGCGGTCTGGTGAGAAATCTGATCATGTTGTTGCCGGTGGATCCGATGATGAGGACTATAATGAATCAGATGATCGTAGTGAGACTGATGGCGATCAAACTGATTTGGAGAGTATTGATGGCTTAGATGGTTTGGATTGTGAGGAATACGTTGAAACCGACGTTGATACCGACGCCAAAGACGACGGTGAAGATGACACTGCTTGGAGTGGTGATGATGGTTCTGGCGATAGCGCTGGCAAAAATTCTTCTGATAATTACGAGTGTAATGACACTGACCTTGATGATACATATGAAAAGAGGTATGTCGATGGTGTTCCCGGAGTATATCGTATGGTTTCTACTCCGGTGGGTCGTGGTATTGTACATGTTTCGTGTTTGTAACCAATGAAGATCGACTGTCGTATATTCGTCAAGGTTTTGCTTGTTTGGACACAAGAAACAATCATCAGTAAAAGAACGATGGAGTTTATATTGGTCAATGATCAGGTACCCACAAGTTTTTTCAGGTGATTTTAGGGGGCATTGTTCAATTTCCGTAATTCGTGTTAGTTTTTTTGTATGTGTACGGTGCAGGTGGTTAAAATCCAGGCTTCTGTCGCAGATGGTATGCGTGGTTTATTTGAGTTGTGATATGTGATTTCATTGTGATTGACCAGCTTGGTTGTGGCAGGCCTACTCCCCATCACCATAAGATACTTTTTGTTTCAACGACAATCGTGACTCGCAGTCATTAGCATTGTGGTAGGTCTTTTTTGGGTTTGTAGACTACCGTAGTATTCTTGATCGCGCACATGATGATGATTGTTTGGTCGGTTAGTAGTAGTGTTTCTTTGTTATTATACGTATATGTCACATGTTCTGGGTATTTTGTGAAATAAAGTTTGCAATGCAATGACATTATCGTTGTTTTGTTGTTACATTTGATTGGTCGTATCTTTGGTATTTGAGGTTTTGAGTATTGGGAAGATTCCATCGAGAGTCTGAGTGGTCATGCAACATGTCATGAGTAAGATAACTCGGTGATTGGCTGCGAATCAGTTGGCGCTGCTGCGCACCAAACAATTTCTTTTTTGTTTGAGAGATCTAAGGTGTTTTTTCTAACAGTGTGGTCCCGTGTAAATGATGTAACGTTTTCGTGTGATTGTATGTTTGAATATTTATTTGTGTCTTGGTGCACTGATGAGGAGCTTAATTGCGAGTTTTCTGGCGATATGACTGACAATTTTTATAAGGTGTGGGGAGGGTGTGGTGTCGGTGTCGATGTTCGTATTATTATATGGCGATTATCGACATCAACAGAGGTTTTTTGTGTGTTGTCAAATAAATAAGATGTTTATTTTTTTTATCATCCTAATGTATTGCTGGTTTTTTGTAGGTAAAGTCACGATTTCTTCTACTCACCCCACCCGGTTTATGCTAAATCCTTCTATACCGGAGGTTGATGAGTTTGCCGATAAATAGGTTTATTGTCTAATCTTTTTGCCTGCTTTTGTCGTGTGATGCGATCATTTTTTTTCCTTGTGTTGTTTGTAGTTTTCCGCGTAAAAGGTTGTGTTTGTCTCTTCGTTGCAAGACCGTGGATTAATGGGGATGAAAAGATGAGGGCTCTTGGAGTTACCAAAATTAGGCAGGGAAATATTCCATTGATTATCATACTTTTGACTTTTTTAGGTGTTGGCATAAGTGCTACATTTGTTCTTATTGTTATGGCTATATATATGCCGTATTGTCATGCTTATTACTCACGTTTTCGTGTTGCATAATGACAGGTTATTTTATTTTCTTAGTTATCCATGATTCAAATTATTTATAGTAAGATTATTTTGTTTCCTTAATTATCCATGATTCAAATTATTTATAGTATGTGTATTTTATGCGATGTATTGTTGGTGTTGTTCGTCTTACGTAACGATAAACTATTATCCTAATGATCCATCATCCAAATTATTTATTAAATGTTGTAAATTGTCTTGCTGAGATAATCGGCTATTACGATAATGGATTCATATGAATATGCCTTTCTTCGTTAAGAAGGTATTTTTATGTCCTTTAAGGAAGTTAATGTGTTCCCATTCGTCACGTGATCTCAGCTTTTATGAATGTGTTGATTGCGATTAAAACGGTGTTGTAGGTAGTGTGATATTAACATCGATCAACATTGGTTTAGTCATGTGGGCTCTTCGTTTGTTAAATGCAAAAAAACATTTTCTATGGAACACAGATAGGGGAGTATCGTGTTCAGCAATTTATTACATTATCGTGTCCATCTATGTATGTTACATGTAGCTTTTTCTGGTTACATACGTATCCAATGATGTTTGAATGTAAAGATGATAGAAAACATATTAGATGTATCTACCGATGGTTACAACGACGGGAACGTTGTCGTGATGATGATCGTGCGGGCATGTGTGTTTTTTCATGCTGTTTTATGATCCTCGATGTTACAACGGTGGAGGATCAAAATCCTATCTTTACTTTATGTGGTGCTGTATTTATTTAAAAAAGCGAGGATTCATTGCTCAATCATCGACTGCTGAGATTGTTCATCCTTTGCTAAAATGTGATATTTGTATAGTTACTTGACAAATACGTGGAGATGTTTTCCTATTATTAAAAAAGGGAAAAAGGGGCTCCAAATCTCGACAGATGGTAATCGGCTAGAAACCGTCGTTAAAAAACGGAAAATAGTGTATTTAATAACCGTCGTTAAAAGAAAAGATGGCATACTGCGTGACCTAACCCTAATATTATCAACGTTTACACGAGGCAAGGAGTTTTGATGGCATCGTCTTATCCAAAGAGTCTACGTGTGGTCGATGATCCTGACATAATTGATGATTATTGTGTATCCAAGGTTTGGTTGAAAGTGGTACATCGTGATAAACGCTTAGACGGTCCCTATGGATCGCTTGAACATATATTGTTTGATGAAGATGTATTTTGTTTGGTTATAATGCCTCTTTATATTTATTTATATGTCGGTGTGATTTGGTGTTTATGATTTGTGTTGTTGGTAGGGTACTAAGATTCAGACTTCATTGGATATCGAATTTGCGACAAGGTTTGGTGCTTTTGTTGGTGAGGGTCTCTGGATAATTTTTGCATGTTTTGATGTCGTTCCTGTCGTTGGATTGTTTAGACGTGTGTCTCATGCTTTAAAGATCAAGTGCATGGCAGAAACCTCTTTACACAAAGACACAACGTGTGACCTTGGTAACTTTTTCTCTTTCGTTGAGTTTGAGACCGTTCTCGGTGGACATCACATCTCTGAGTTTGGTGTAGGTCAGTGTTTGATGTTTATATATATATATAATAAAAATGGTGATGGTTGTTTTGGATAGCTTGATTATTCTTTTTTGGTTTAGATTTGATCGGTAGAGTCATGAACGTTGGTAATTACGTCGATAGCGAAAATCCATATAACAGCTATCTGGCTGGGGAGATGTATATCGAATTGGAGAATCAGAGATAGTTTGTTTTGGTTTATACTCATTGCTGAATCTAAAATCGTGTGTCTGTTTTGACTTTGTGACTATGTTTTGTATCTTTTTAGAGGGTGTCGCCTGTCATGCCGTCTATCTAGAGGTTATGGTCGCGAGTTTCTCTGCAAATTATAGCGTTGTGGTGGTAATATTATTATATGTATCATTTGTTTTGCCATAGTTGATACCTTCAAAGGTACATATATACACACGAATAATCCATTGTTTATTTGGTGTTGGTATCTATATTTTGAGTATTGTTTTGAAACCGTAATTAACTTTTGCATTTTTTTTGTTGGTAAAAACGAAAGGTAGTTGTATGGCAATGAATGTTTTCAACTGCACTCAAATAATGTTTGAGCCTGATTATCCAGAGGTCAAAGAGTTGAGGACTGCCTTTAAGATGCTGGATAATGCATGATAAACTTCATGTGATTTTTTTGTTTGTTTTAGTTTATTTATTGGAATTCTTGTGTTCTTTTTAAAAATATTTTAATGTTTTAGATTAAAATGATTTTTACTGCAAAAAGGGTTTTTTTTAATGAAATTCTTGAATTTATTTTATTGTTTGGAGTTGTGTGGGATAACTTTGACAACAATAAATATGGGAAGTTTGCTCAAATACCAAGAAATTTAGGTAATATTACTAGAACGATTTAAAACTTCTTAAAATTACTGGATTGTTTTTAATACCTATTAATATCCAGCAAGACCTTGTATTACGTTGTGATAAAAAACGTAATTACAAGAATGCCACATACACGTAAGCAAAAAACTTGCGCCACGTAGGAAATTGTTAACGTGTATTAATTAACTCAGCCGGCTTACACTTTAGCTGAGTTATGGTTATGTTGTGGCTGACTTAAATAACGCGGCTGACTTATGAGAGAACGGGATATAACTTAGCCGTCTGTTACGGCTGAGTTATAAAAATCTCTTTGACTTATGAGAGATCGGTTGACTTACGATCATAAATCAGCCATCAGTGACTGCTGAGTTATGAGATAACGAGTGAGTTATGAGATAATGGCTGAGTTATATGATATAATGGCTGAGTTACAAGCACAAGTTACAGCTGATTTATACAACAGCGGGCTTATTTGTCGAAAATTTGGCTGAGTTGTAGATAAGAGACCGCTGAGTTATGTTTTCCGACTGAGTTATATTCTTTGGCTGGCTGAGTTATGGAGTTAGATACGACTGAGTTACAAAAGTTTGTTAAACTCAGCCTTATTACGGCTGATTTATAACGAAAGATTAATTACTAGAATAACATTTATTTGAGGATGAGTTATTTAACGATACGACAGACTTAATATTACTACGGCTGATTTAAGCGAAAGATTAATTACTGAAATACTATTTACGTATTCGTTTGGCGGCTGAGTTACCGATACTCCATGTCATCTTCCATATCATCAGCTCTTATTTGCCATGTCATAATGGGTCCTGTCTTCCCATTATTAGGGTTCTTCTTCTATCTTCTTGTTCTTATTCTTCTCGATCTACCTTTTTTATTATTTTCAATCATCAGAGATTGTCATCTATCTCCTTATTCTTATTCTTCTCGATCTACCTTTTTCATTATTTTCATTCATCAGAGATCGGGGAGATGTTATGGATTCGGTAATTATTGTTTCTGGTAACTGGGTCAAGAAAAATAGATATATATTCAACGCCGACGGTAGAGGGTCTAGAGTTGTGCATATGGATAAGAAAACAACACTAGACGAACTTTCGAAGATAGTACTTGATGATTACAGAATAAAGGAGTCGAGCCATCAGATTCAGCTGAGCTACTTGTTCTCGAATAAAGCTTTGAAAACAATGACGCATGATACTCCACCAGTTTACCTCTCCAATAGTCAACAGTTGCATGGTTTTTTAAGACTCAAGAAAATTGAACAGTTACGTCTTTGTGTCGAGTTTACGGATCTGAATTACGGATTGAGAGAGAAGGAAAAAAGGTTATTCAGTTATAGATTAGAAGTTGAATCTAGATTCGAAGAGTACTGTGAGAGCTATGATGGTTTCAGTTTCGAAGACAAAGACGAAGTGGAAGGAGAAGAAGATGAAGTAGGCGAAGAAGATGAAGTAGGAAAAGAAGACGAAGTAGGCAAAGAAGACAAAGTAGGCAAAGAAGACAAAGTATGCGAAGAAGACGAAATAGTCGAAGAAAATGAAGTAAGCGAAGAAGACGAAGAAGACGATAAATTTGATAGCCGGTTTGATATGTTCGAGGACTCGGATGGTGAGTCATCTGAAGATGATAACTTCAGTTTTTACGGTGAGGCTCCAATAGAAGACAAAGATTCACCAACGCTATCTCCTAAGAAGAGATCTCATAACTTGTCGACGAGCGGATCTAAAGGGAATTGGGAGGTTCGAAGGTTCGATATGGCTTCTGATATGATCATGGATGAGGAGTTTGAACCAGTGCTTGAACCGAATGAAGGAGGACTTGTAGCTGAGGATTCTCAAGGAGCTAAGGACGTGCTAGAAACGTTTCCTTATGTCATCAAATACAAGAAAGGTAAAGATAATATAGTTGCTGATGCATTATCCCGAATGTATGTCTTAATTTCAACTCTTGATGCTAAACTTCTGGGTTTTGATCAGATTAAAGAGTTATATGATATTGACCCTCATTTTCAAGAAGTTTATAAAGCTTGTGCTAAGTTTGCTTCAGGGCATTATCATCAACAAAACGGTTATCTCTTTTATGAGAACCGTCTGTGTGTACCTAACTGTTCTCTTCGAGATTTGTTTTTAGAGGAAGCACATGGAGAAGGTCTTATGGGACATTTTGGCATTGCTAAACACTTGAGGTATTAAAAGATCACTTCCATTGGCCCCATATGAAGATAGACACTGAAAGAATCTGTGGAAGATGTGAAACATGTAAGAAAGCTAAATCAAAAGTTCAGCCAAACGGTTTGTATACTCCTCTCCCTATCCCTATGCATCCATGGACTGATATATCAATGGATTTTGTGTTAGGACTGCTTAGGACTAGGACAGGAAAGGATTCTATCTTTGTGATTGTAGATAGATTCTCAAAAATGGCTCATTTTATTGCATGTCATAAAACAGATGATGCATCTCATATA
>OVBI01002777.1:0-16896 GCA_900406495.1 Sisymbrium altissimum
CCTACTCAGGAAAAAATCCATAAATTAAAGTATATAGGAAATATTTTTTTTATCAATTCCAACGTAATGTGATATATATATAAAACATAAAAGATAAATACCATTCCTTTCAGATATCATCCAAAAACGCAATATGCATACTATATGTTCTTCTTCATTGTTTTTGACCTGGTCATAAATCTCTTTTGCCAAAGATCCACGGACAATACAAGGAATGATGATGTTTCTTCCAGAAAGTGAGACATGCAAATCAATCACACACTATAAATAAATGATTTCTAGTTTCAAAACTTGTAATAAACGATAATTCAAAGCTTACTCCGGATTGATCAGTTCGAAGTGTAAATTGGTAAAGACACCATCATTATTTTGTATCTGGACCTCACGAAGTTTGCCTAAACGGTGTAAAACACCGATCACATCTATGCATGTTTTTTTTGCAAGACCAAGTTAATAGAGAATATAATGTTTCTTATTAACATGCATAATAAATAGTATACAATTAAGCACACATCTATGAGATACTTTGGAACAAGTGCTCGGTTCATGATGTTGTAAAATCTTGAAGACTCGAGAAATAGGCTATCCGAAACCGGGTCAGTAGGTAGCACAATGGTGTCAGGCATAAACTCAATTTTGAGAAAAGAGTGGGTGGGTTTGAGGCCAAACGCTGCATCTTGTGTGACAAGGAACCACTGGGAAATTTTCCGTTCCCCTTCACCAATGCGATCTCTGTATCGAGGAACATCTTTTGGTGCGATTGAGGCGTGAATCCGATACCCTGATATTTTTCAAATAATAGTGAAAGTTATTCGTTGGTTCATCTAATAAAAGCTAAACAAAACCAGTGAAACTGAATATTATTTCATACCTTCTCGTCACAGATAACTATCTCCATTGTTTTTCCAAGGAATGAATCTGAAGTCCAGAGATGAAGGATCTTAACCCTCATATTCTAGCTAGTTTTGTACATTACGAGTTTATCGAGAAGATCAAAGACGCCATTTTTTTGCTTTTATTTTTTTCTTGTTTATGAAAAAAACTCGCAATGAGAGAAGATATGGTTTAAGAGAAAGGACATGCAGCCGTATATATAACTGTTTGATTTAAACCTAAAATCATAAAAGAAAAAAATAGATCAATAACTACACGTAACCCTTATAACCTTTCATGATGTGACTATTGATTCAGAGAATATATTTTGATAAATCAAAACAGCAAAGTTAGTGTCAGTAAAACCGAAGAAAAAGAAAAACAAATCGAGTATTACATATGAACTTAAATAATATAATCAATTAGAAAGGCTAATCGTGACTATGTATTAGAAATATGAATACTAATCATTATTTTTTCTGAAGATATTTGTAACTAATAAGGAAAATCTAAAATGATATCTTTAAGAAAAATTTACTAAAAAAGTTTAATTAACACACCTAAAACTAAACGAAACCGCCATATATTAACTATAAAGTATAAACTATTGGTTTTCTTTTATAATCAGAACAATTTAAAAAATATTGGTGATTAAAATTATACAATAATCATAAAGTAATAACTCTAAAACCCTAATTCCCAAATTACAAAAGTATAAATATACGGGCCTCTTAACATTAATCACGATCAAGCATAAACCATAAAAAAACGAACAGCTATTCAATGGCGTTGACAGGTGTTTTATACACCATTCTAGTTTGAACACAAGTATTATTAATACTGTTCATTAAAATTTCTCTGAAATTCAATCAGCAGTTATCAAGGATAAACAAACTGGAATCTTACCATTCCACCTACCTAAAAACGAATTGTCAATTTTCGCAGAAGAAGGCATCCTTCCTACAAAGAAGATAGAATCCAAGTTTACTGTACGGATGGAATGTAACAGTCTGCATCCGGAAGCTTGAATTCTATGGTATGCCGAATTCCCAACAAAGTGGACATGGCATTAAGGGATAAAAGCTTGGCGTCCACGTTTACGAAAAGTCAATAAAGAATTCCGAGTTGCTAATGTTCCACCAGAGATTGGAGAAGCATACTACTTGAGGCGTTTGTTGGACGTCGTAAGAGGTGCTACATGTTTCGAGGACATCAGGACTGTTGGAGGAGTTTTTCATGGCACGTTTGCTGCTGCTTGTGCCACACATGGACTGCTCGCAGAAGATAATTTGGCCGAAGGCTGAATTTTTTTTTCTTTGTTTTATCGAGTTATTAGCAAAGAGAAATTTTTCGATTTATATGTTTAACTTTATTTTTAATTTAATTGTATATCTTACAATAACATATACCCTATATCCTCAAACCATGCTGCAATAACTCAAATACCCTATATCCTGAAACCATGGTGCAATAACTCAAATTACACAATAAAATATTACACTAAACATTGCATAGGGCGGAGATGAAACAGCCATAAAACTATGGGAGATAAATAATAAATGGTCCAGATTGTCTTTCATATTCCACCCAGTTAAAAATATCATCGAAAACTATATACGAACTCTCACCTTATACAATTTCAAATCCATTCTCAGGCCATTGACATTCATATATTAAGTATTGTTACTTGAATGAGCGAAGTATTGTATAATAATACCATAAATTGATAATGTAAACTATATAACTTAGTATATAATACTTGTAAATAAATAAATAGAGTTAAAAATTTCGATTAAAAATAAAAAATAAGTGTTTGGGTGAATATGAAAAATCTCCAAGGAACACAAATAAAGGAAAAAAAACCTTGATGAGCACAAATAAAGAAACTAACAAACGCTAATCAGGAATAATTATACTTTGAAAAATCTCCTTGTTAACGACATTTAGAGTTTTCTTTTGTACTTTTCCCTTTTCATCTGTGATCAAAATCCTTAAACCACTCCTAGAAGTCACTCGAGAAACAGCAACGTACAGCTGACCATGAGAGAAGATAGGTTTAGGCAAAAACAATCCAACCTTTTGCAAAGTCTACCCCTGACTTTTGTTAATTGTCATCGCAAAAGCAATAGCCAAATGAAATTGTCGGCGCCTCATCCTAAAGGGAAACCTTGTCTCTGGAGGTGTAACAAACATTCTAGGTATTAGGACAACCTCACCAGTCTTTTTTCCTATGATGAGTCTACCTTAGATAACGTGTTTGGCAGTTTGCATCACCAGAAGCCTCGTCCTGTTACATAAGCCAGCATCAGGATCGATGTTCCTAAGTAACATAACTGGGGTCCCGGACTTGAGCTTTAGAACATGATTTGGAAGTCCATATACCTTAATGCTATTCAAATACTCTTGTGTGTAAACCATATCATCGATCTTGCTTGTATCCGATGTATCAATACTATCTGAGCTCAGATATTCATGCTCAACACATAAGGAAAAACAATGAATAACAATTAAAGTATATAAACACATAAACATAGCAAAACTCGAACTATCTTATTTTTCCCAAATGAATAGTATCTCCTATACCAGGTATCTGCGACAGCATATAATCATTGATTACATCAACATCTAGATTCCGTGGGCTTAAAATAGCTCTACCTTAATAGAAGTTAGCACTGCGTTTTATAAAGAAATTGTCGCCATACACATCTTTTATAATCGCATTAATTGGTTCCTCAGCATGAGATATTAGCAAATCGTCGGGTATGTCTATCTCCACTTCACCAGTATTTGGCTCGTTTATCTTGCCATTGCCAACATCGAGAATCCACTTTGAAAAAGTTTCAATCTCGTTCAAATGATCATCATCAAGATCTCTAGTAAGCCTCATATTTTTGGTAAGCTCCAGAACCTCATAGCTAGACCATAGATAAGAAGAGGTTATCAATGCCAGAGTAGTCTCAACTCATCCAGCATTAATAATAATTGGCAAAATCTGTCTAAAGTCTCCGCCTAAAACAATCACTTTTCCCCCAAACACCTGGTCACACTTTAGGATATCACGCATGGTCCTATCAAGAGTCTTGAAATAGTGCTTGCTCATCATTGGAGCCTCGTCCCAAATAATAAGGCTAGCCTCTCTGATTAGCTCCACTTGATACGATACAGTACCAAAATTACAGACGGTGCTTTCATTTACAGCAAGTGGTAAACCAAATCTAGAATGGGCGGTCCTCCCTCCCTGCAACAACAATGCTGTAATACCATTTGATGCAACGTTAAGAACAATCGGACCAGTTGATCGAAGAGCAGCTCCTAGAAGACTCCACAAAAATGTCTTACCCATTCCACCAAAACCATAAACGAAAAACATGCCAGCCAACCCACTTTTGACTGCATTGATTATCTTATTGTATACCTGTTTTTGCTCATCAGTGACGATAGACATCATTATGTCATGTAATTCTTGCATCTTCTTGGGATCATAGCTCCGTTTGGCTGGTATAAGATGATTTCTATCCTTTGCAGCAGAATCCTCGTCGAGAATAGGAGCATTGAGGAAATTCTTAAGAGAACTACCATTCCTACGTAGGAGTTTCTCTATCTTCGACTGCCCGAGATTCTTCAGCTGATCAGTCAATAATGTAAAATCTGTAACACACAATAAAAGAAAAAGATTAGTATAATTATATGCTCAGGAAATCATTGAAACAGCAAAGCCCAGGTCTATTATACCGTCAAGCACATGGTAAATCCAGAAACTTCTGAACAAAATAACAATGGTCCCTAAAGAAAAGTCTAAATTGGAACATAAAATAACATACCAGCACTTCTTGATTTTTTCTTCTTTCTATATAAAATGTGATCAGTTAATAAATCCTATGTAGCATTCCATATGTCGATTGGCATGGCAACATTATTGGACAGTAACATCACGGCAAATAGTCGTCGAAGATACCTTCCAGAAGCCCAGAATCTGGCCTCCTTGATAGCCTTGATATATTCTTTATCATCATCAAGCAACCCAAGAGCATAACATGAGTCTCTGAATAAAGGATAGACAACCCCATCAACTGTCCTGATTTCTTCGAAACTCCTTAGACCCTTGAAAATGTTAAGTAAAACCTTTAGAGAATAGGCTTCAACATAAGTGGAGGGCATATATGTAATCCTCCCAATCCCAAAACATCTTTGACATGGTTTCCACTCCCTTGTACATACCAGCCAAACAAATCTAGCTGGGAAATCGGCGTATGTCAACTCTCGTGCTTGAAGATATTTTCTATTTGTAGCCATCCAAGCTAGAAACTTCGATGTGCTAACACTACCTTTAGCAATCACCTCATCTATAAGATCATCTTTGTTGTAAACCACATATTGCTGTCTTGGAAGATGGAAAGAGAGACCTATAACAAGAGTCCAGTGGAAATTAATGGGGAAAGCAAGAATCCTCCAAACCGATTCACAAGCAGATATATACCTACAATTAAAATCAAACAATTAAAGATAAACACGAAAAAACCCATACGACATATATTTCTTACTATTATACCTGCAGCTAAAATATCTCTCGACTTCATCAACAACACCTCCTCCATCATCCTCACTCTCAACAGTGGTTCTAACGTAATCAGATCCCTTGTTGATATACTTGAACAGGTACTTGATTGATCTCGTTTGGTTACACCACTCAACGTTCATATGTGCTCAATATCGTTTCAGTAGAGGACCGTTTTATGGAACGATATACCTATTATCGCAATCAAAGTTCTTCTTCTTGATAGTTCTCCCATCGTTACGACGTCTATAAATTGGAAAACCAGTATCATTAATTTTAGTCAATGTGCTGTTAGATTTTGGAAAAAACTTGGTACACCTGCCCTCCTGCATGCATACATTAGTTTTATTTACTGCACCACATGGACCATGAACCATTAAATCACCTACGATTTCATGCAGAACTGTATCATTTTCTTTATCAGGTATCTCAGCACTTATAAAGTGATCAATATCATCTCCAATGGGTAACTTGGACTCCGACTTTAGGAAAACCACCGTATGAGCATGTGGCAATCCTCGTTTTTGAAACTCAATCGTATACATGACAAAAAAAAAAACCTAAGTCAAATAAATTACAGTCCAAAATCATGATGATAATATATTTAGTACTTATGTGAATTATGTGAGTTCACTGTACCCAAGGCTGTGCCAGTCATCAAATGGTCAACCAAATTATCAAGCTTCATTTTAAAAATACAGCAGCAAATATCACGACGATCTTCCGTTTTCAGACCATGCTTCTCAAGATATCGGGTTATCTCCAGCCACTTAGGATTGCAGGTAATTGTTATAAAAAAGTCTAGGTAACCATAGTACTTGTAGGTGGCCATAACATCTAAGTAATGCTGCATCATATATATTTTACCACCAGTGAATGAAGAAGGTATGTAGATGCATCTACCTTGCTCAGACAAATCATCTTTACCCTTGTGACCAGCCTCCACGATCTTGTTGTAGTTCTTAGAGCATATATTTTTTTGATTGAACCAAATGTAATGAAGCCTATTTGATTCAATCATCGTGAATGCATCCACCAGAAACTGTTGAAATAACCTGTCAGACATCAAAATGATAGGAGATTCACCATACCTCTCCTGTATATGGAAAGCAAAAAACTCTATCATCGTAATCGTAGTCCTCTTTCTACCCTCTCGATCGACATAACCAATATCTATCCCAAGTCAAAATCTATCTTCGCCAAAGAGAAAAAGCAGCGGATATTGCAAAGGTAGATAAGCAGGATGCAACTTGCTAATTCTATGTAATTTTCCCAAGGTAGTTTCAATTACAATATCTCGGTGTTCCAAGTTACCCTCAAGATCACCTAGAATCAATGCGGCCACATCATTCTCAGTCGGTAAGTTGTATGTTCTACCGTTTGAAGACCTTCCACTTGCGAGGACTAACTTCATAGGTTTTTGGGTGTTGGATTCTTGCAATCTCTCACCTGCTGTCCTAAGTACACCCACGTATAGATTATTAGCATCAAACATTTCCTTGAGAATCGAGATAATTTCCAGCCTGGTTCTGTGAGTTGTGCCGGTACGACTGTCCAAAAAACAATGTCAAACACAGAATCTTGCAACAAACACTATAAAAATAACTATACATACCCATAGGCAGTAATTCTATTGCTAATCTCGTTCATTGTATCATGTATATAGAGCTGTAAGAATTGTGGACTTTTGTCAGGACCAGGTAGTAAATCTCCTATCAAATGGTGATTTTGACTGCACAATTGGAACAAATATGGACCGGTGCCATTGTTGATGGAATGATTTATTTTACCTCCGAGGGAAGTAAACGAAAACATCATATTATACGCTCTTATTAATTCTTGATAGTGATCTCTGATCTTACCCCTATTATAAAGAAATTTCAAGAGAGGAGTTGGTGGTGCCCTAAGCAGTGGCAACTCAACCTTTCCTTTGTGACAACACATCATAAACATTGGTTATTTACTCATATATCTTTTATTTATCCTCTCACCAAACCATATAAAAGCTCCACAAAACTCACACATGTAGGCAAGGTTACTATCGTCAAAATAACCTGTGAATTTCGTGTTACCACTGCCTGACAACTTATAAAAGCAAACTTAAAATGACAAATTTTACTTACCATTGTTGTGAAGACCTATAGGAGCAAAAATGTCTCCCCGGGGCACATTAAGAAGAAGAGGTCTTCTATTTCGATGAACCCTACGAACACCAGGGTCATTGTTATCTTTGTCGGATTCGGTGTCAGGGGCAACAAAACAAACAAAATTATCTATAGGTTGAACTCCCTCTAAAACTCCTGAACATATAAGCACACCATAATTGTATAATCCAGTTTACTATAAATTTGCAAAACACAATGCACAAATAAAATATACTTACGCGCACCTCTAGAACGGCTTCTCTCAGATTTCTTTTGTCTCATAATATTAATTCTCAACCGCCTAGCAAATGCATTCCTGGACTTCTTTCAGCAGCGCTTAAAGCCAGATCATGCCCAATAGCTGAAATATTCAACCCCATAAGCATTTCTGGGGTTGGGTTAGGTAGAGCATATGAATTAGCCTTTGTAACGATACCTAGATACAGCATGTCTAAAACAGTTAATGATCTTTACTCTTTATAAGGATATACGCACAAATACACAAACTGAACTTGCTTATGCCTGTTAGGAGCTGGTATTTTCTTTGCTCTAGGTACGATAGATGACTTAATTTTTGGAGCCATAGCTTGTTCTCTTTCTAATGTAATGATCAAGCAAATTTTCTCTTCTTATTTTTAAAAACTACCATATAAGATAATAGAGAATATTACTATCTATATTTAAGATAAATATGATAATATTATATTTTTTTTTCTATATTTTGATATTTATAAATCTTAGAAAACATCCCGTTTCAGATAACCCTAATATACTGTACAAATCAAGTAAATTTACTTTTCAAACTCTAAAAGACTCTAGTATAATATAGCATCGAATATTTTTCGTATACTTATAAGATAATCATAATGCTACTATACAATATTATTTTCTATTTTGCAATACTTATAAATCTTAGAAACACTCCACTTTAAATAACCCTAATGATACCGTACAAATTAAGTAAATCTACCTTGTTAAATCTAAAAGACTCCAGTATAATATAGCATCAAATATCATCATATACTTATAAGATAACCATGTTGCTACTATATAATATTACTATATTTCGATAGTAACGGTTCCGGATTGAACATATTAAGTTTATGCAATTATAAAGAAAGTATATATAATCATAAAGAATATGTGGCATACACAAATAAAAACATAAAAAGACAATTTTTATAAACAATAATTAATAAAATGATAAAATCAAAATCAAACATTTCTATATATGCTTAGCAATCCAGTGTCATGCCTACATTTGGAGTTAATACTATCTATTGATTGCACAAGTAAAGATGACAGCCAAAAGAAAAACTTGAAACAGGAACGATTTTCTTCTGTTATGGCGATTATTACGGTTATTTATCAGACATCATATAGCAGTTTGTATAATAAGAAAAAGAATAATCCCTAAAAAAATTATTAATATCATTCATGCAAACATGGTAATTAAAAAAATCATATAACCAACTAAAAATCCTCTGTCTAAAATCAATAAAATCTCATGAAATATTACAATAAAACCCATAAAAACATCATCCAAACGAATATAAGTCACTAAAATATATAATATCAATCAACATCTCAAGCCTCATTCGCTGTTTGCAACTTCTTATGCTCGGAACTATCTCCAAAAACCAAAGAACGCTTGACTCCCTAAAACCGATCATCCATAGCAGCTCCCCTTGAAGAACAATTGTAATTAATAACAAAGTTTTCCTTCATAAAAATACAATAAAAATCAGAACAGAGGCTTCACATAAACACGCATTAGAAACAACAAAGAACTCTCAAATATAATAACAATTACCCCAGTGTAGTCATCACTAACCCACTTGTCGATCAAATCCTGATCATCGGAAACTATTTCAACCCTAAACGAAGACCTACGACTCTGGAAATTATCCGAAGAGACATTCAATTTGAAAAGATATGTTCTACCAATCACCTTTGATAATGCTAAGGGGAGTATACGGGAATCCTCCTGCACAAACCATTATCAAATCAGTTCTATCTAAAACCCTAAAAAAACATACATGTAATATGAAGATACATGCCTCAGTAACTTGCTCAGCAAGTTCCATGGCAGTAGAACTGAGAAGAGGAACAGCGACATTGTCGAAAATGATGAACAGAGCAGTCTCTCCAGTATAATCAGTGACACAAAATACAACATTAAAACTATGTCAAAGCAAGATTACATTGGAGGTGAATCACCAGATGTTGACACGCACACGTATACAAACAATAGAATGTAACCAATATTCAAAAACAATACCTTGCAAAAACATTAGAAACGTTTCCATTGCAACCCATGCAATGAAACATGTGTGGACTATCATCATCACCAACATCATCCTCACAAGGATGAACGGTGGTCTTGCACTAACGATACGCAACAAAAAACCACTTAGGAGATGTCTCAACAGAAGCAACCTTGCACAGTGTAACACACTAAGTAACCTAAAATCATGGGCCAAAAAACAGGTACTCGATACTCATCACATAGACAGCAGAATAGTAAGCAAAAAAAACATACCAAAAATGCAACATACCTCACTTTGCATATTCAAAGCTCGGACGTTACAAATAACATTTTTCACAAAAAACTCGTCAAAAATGGTCACATCAGAAGTTGTAGACAATACATCAAAATCGTCTCTGATAATAGCGAGATTATCTTTAGACAACTTAGATTTAAAATCGGCGAAGTATTGTTACTTGAAAGAGCGAAGTATTGTATAATAATACCATAAACTGATAATGTAAACTATGTAACTTAGTATATAATATTTGTAAATAAATATATAGAGTTAAAAATTTCGATAAAAAATAAAAAAATAAGTGTTTGGGTGAATATGAAAAATCTCCAAGGAACACAAATAAAGGAAAAAAACTCCTGATGAACACAAATAAAGAAACTAACAAACACTAATTAGGAACAATTATACTTTGAAAAATCTCCTTGTAAATGACATTTAGAGTTTTCTTTTGTGCTTTTCCCTTTTCATCTGTGATCAAAATCCTTAAACCACTTCTAGAAGTCACTCGAGAAACAGCAACGTACAGTTAACTATGAGAGAAGATAGGTTTAGGCAAAAACAATCCAACCTTTTGCAAAGTCTACCCCTGACTTTTGTTAATTGTCATCGCAAAAGCAATAGCCAAAGAAAATTGTCGGCGCCTCATCCTAAAGGGAAACCTTGTCTCTGGAGGAGTAACAAACATTCTAGGTATTAGGACAACCTCACCAGTCTTTTTTCCCATGATGAGTCTACCTTGGATAACGTGTTTGGCAGTTTGCATCACCAGAAGCCTCGTCCCGTTACATAAGCTAGCATCAGGATTTATGTTCCTAAGTAACATAATTAGGGTCCTGGACTTAAGCTTTAGAATATGATTTGGAAGTCCAGAAACCTTAATGCTATTTAAATACTCCTGTGTGTAAACCATATCATCGATCTTACTTGTATCCGATGTATCAATACTATCTGAGCTCAGATACTCATGCTCAACACCTAAGGAAAAATAATGAATAACAATTAAAGCATACAGACACATAAACATAGCAAAACTCGAACTATCTTATTTTTCCCAAATGAATAGTATCTCTTATACCTGGTATCTGCGACAGCATATAATCATTGATTACATCAACATCTAGATTCCGTGGGCTTAAAATAACTCTACCTTAATAGAAGTCAGCACTGCGTTTTGTAAAGAAATTGTCGCCATACACATCTTTTATAATCGCCTGGATTGGTTCCTCAGCATGAGATATTAGCAAATTATTGGGTATGTCTATCTCCACTTCACCAGTATTTGGCTCGTTTATCTTACCATTGCCAACATCGAGAATCCACTTTGAAAAAGTTTCAATCTCGTTCAAATGATCATCATCAAGATCTCTAGTAAGCCTCATATTTTTGGTAAGCTCCAGAACCTCATAGCTAGACCATAGATAAGAAGAGGTTATCAATGCCAGAACAGTCTCAACTCATCCAGCATTAATAATAATTGGCAAAATCTGTCTAAAGTCTCCCCCTAAAACAACCACTTTTCCCCCAAACACCTGGTCACACTTTAGGATATCACGCATGGTCCTATCAAGAGTCTTGAAACAGTGCTTACTTATCATCGGAGCCTCGTCCCAAATAATAAGTCTAGCCTCTCTGATTAGCTCCGCTTGATACGATCCAGTACCAAAATTACAGACGGTGCTTTCATTTACAGGAAGTAGTAAACCAAATCTAGAATGGGCGGTCCTCCCTCCCTGCAACAACAATGCTGTAATACTATTTGATGCAACATTAAGAACAATCGGACCAGTTGATCGAAGAGCAGCTCCTAGAAGACTCCACAAAAACGTCTTACCCATTCCACTAAAACCATAAACGAAAAACATGCCACCCAACCCACTTTTGACTGCATTGATTATCTTATTGTATACCTGTTTTTGCTCATCAGTGACGATAGACATCATTATGTCATGTAATTCTTGCATCTTCTTGGGATCATAGCTCCATTTGGCCAGTATAAGATGATTTCTATCCTTTGCAGCAGAATCCTCGTCGAGAATAGGAGCATTGAGGAAATTCTTAAGAGAACTACCATTCCTACGTAGAAGTTTCTCTATCTTCGACAGTCCGAAATTCTTCAACTAATCAGTCAATAATGTAAAATTTGTAACACACAATAAAAGAAAAAGATCAGTACAATCATATGCTCAGGAAATCATTGAAACAGCATAGCTTAGGTCTATTGTACCGTCAAGCACATGGTAGATCCAGAAACTTCCGAACAAAACAACAATGGTCCCTAAAGAAAAGCCTAAATTGGAACATAAAATAACATACCTGCACTTCTCGATTTTTTCTTCTTTCTATATAAAATGTCATCAGTTAATAAATCCTATGTAGCATTCCATATGTCGATTGGCATGGCAACACTATTGGACAGTAACATCACGGTAAATAGTCGTCGAAGATACCTTCCAGAAGCCCAGAAACTGGCCTCCTTGATAGCCTCGATATATTCTTTATCATCATCAACCCAAGAGCATAACACGCGTCTCTGAATGAAGGATAGACAACCCCATCAACTGTCCTGATTTCTTCGAAACTCCTTAGACCCTTAACAATATTGAATAAAACCTTTAGAGAATAGGCTTCAACATAAGTGAAGGGTACATATGTAATCCTCCCAATCCCAAAACCTCTTTGACATGGTTTCCACTCCCTTGTACATGCCAGCCAAATAAATCTAGCTGGGCAATCGGCGTATGTCAACTCTCGTGCTTGAGGATATTTTCTATTTGCAGGCATCCAAGCTAGAAACTTCGATGTGCTAACACTACCTTTAGCAATCACCTCATCTATAAGATCATCTTTATTGTAAACCAGATATTGCAGTCTCGGAAGATGGAAAAAGAGACCTATAACAAGAGTCCAGCGGAAATTAATGGGGAAAGAAAGAATCCTCCAAACCGATTCACAAGCAGATATATTCCTACAATTAAAATCAAACAATTAAAAATAAACATGAAAAAACCCATACAACATATATTTCTTACTATTATACCTGCAGCGAAAATATCTCTCGACTTCATCAACAACACCTCCTCCATCATCCTCACTCTCAATAGTGGTTCTAACGTAATCAGATCCCTTGTTGATATACTTGAACAGGTACTTGATTGATCTCGTTCGGTTACACCATTCAACGTTCATATGTGCTCAATATTGTTTCAGTAGAGGACCGTTTTACGGAACAATATACCTATTATCGCAATCAAAGTTCTTCTTCTTGATAGTTCTCCCATCGTCACGACGTCTATGAATTGGAAAACCAGTATCATCAATTTTAGTCAATGTGCTGTTAGATTTTGGAAAAAACTTGGTACACCTGCTCTCCTGCATGCATACATTAGTTTTATTTACTGCACCACATAGACCATGGACCATCAAATCACCTACGATTTCATGCAGAACTGTATTATTTTCTTCATCAGGTATCTCAGCACTTATAAAGTGATCAATATCATCTCCAATGGGTAACTTGGACTCCAGCTTTAGGAAAACTACCATATGAGCATGTGGTAATCCTCGTTTTTGAAACTCAATCGTATACATGACTAAAAAAAAAATCTAAGTCAAATAAATCACAGTCCAAAATCATGATGATAATATATTTAGTACTTATGTGAGTTTACTGTACCTAAGGCTGTGCCAGTCATCAAATGGTCAACCAAATTATCAAGCTTCATTTTAAAAATACAGCAGCAAATATCACGACGATCATCCGTTTTCAGACCATGCTTCTCAAGATATCGGGTTATCTCCAGCCACTTATAATTTCAGGTAATTGTTATAAAAAAGTCTGGGTAACCATAGTACTTGTAGGTGGCCATAGCATCTAACTGCGTCATATATATTTTACCACCAGTGAATGAAGAAGGTATGTAGATGCGTCTACCTTGCTCAGACAAATCAACTTTACCCTTGTCACCAGCCTCCACGATCTTGTTGTAGTTCTTGGAGCATAGATTTTTTTGATTGAACCAAATGTAACGAAGCCTATTTGATTCAATCATCGTGAATGTATCCACTAGAAACTGTTAAAATAAGCTGCCAGACATCAGAATGATAGGAGACTCACCATACCTCTCCCGTATATGGAAAGCAAAAAAACTCTCTCATTGTAATCGTGGTCCTCTTTCTACCCTCTCGATCGACATAACCAATATCTATCCCAAGTCGAAATCTATCTTCGCCAAAGGGAAAAAGCAGCGGATATTGCAAAGGTAGATAAACAGGATGCAACTTGCTAATTCTATGTAATTTTCCCAAAGTAGTTTCAGTTACAATGTCTCGGTGTTCCAAGTTACCCTCGAGATCATCTAGAATCAATGCGGCCACATCATTCTCAGTCGGTAAGTTGTATGTTCTACTGTCTGAAGACCTTCCACTTGCGAGGACTAACTTCATAGGTTTTTGGGTGTTGGATTCTTGCAATCTTTCACCTGCTGTCCTAAGTACACCCACGTACAGATTATTAGCATCAAGCGTTTCCTTGAGAATCGAGACAATTTCCAGCCTGATTTTGTGAGTTGTGCAGGTACGACTGTCCAAAAAAACAATGTCAAACACAGAATCTTGCAACAACAATATAAAAATAACTATAGATGCCCATATGCAGTAATTCTATTGCTAATCTCGTTCATTGTATTATGTATATAGAGCTGTAAGAATTGCGGACTTTTGTCAGGACCAGGTAGCAAATCTCCTATCAAATGGTGATTTTGACTGCACAGTTGGAACAAATATGGACCGGTGCCATTGTTGTTGGAATGATTTATTTTACCTCCGAGGGAAAGTAAACGAAAACATCATATTCTACGCTCTTATTAATTCTTGATAGTGATCTCTGATCTTACCCCTGTTATAAAGAAATTTCAAGAGAGGAGTTGGTGGTGCCCTAAGCAGTGGCAACTCAATCTTTCCTTTGTGACAACACATCATAAACATTGGTTGTTTACTCATATATTTTTTATTTATCCTCTCACCAAACCATATAAAAGCTCCACAAAACTCACACATGTAAGCAAGGTCACTATCATCAAAATAACCTGTGAATTTCGTGTTACTACTGCCTGACAACTTTTAAAAGCAAACTTAAAATGACAAATTTTACTTACCATTGTTGTCAAGACCTATAGGAGCAAAAATGTCTCCCCAGGGCACATTAAGAGGAAGAGGTCTTCTATTTCGATGAACCCTACGAACACCAGGGTCGTTGTTATCTTTGTCGGATTCGGATTCGGTGGCAACAAAACAAACAAAATCATTTATAGGTTGAACTCCCTCCAAAACTCCTGAACATATAAGCACACCATAATTGTATAATCCAGTTTACTATAAATTTGCAAAACACAATGCACAAATAAAATATACTTACGCGCACCTCTAGAACGGCTTCTCTCAGATTTCTTTTGTCTCATAATATTAATTCTCAACCGCCTAGCAAATGCACTCATGGACTTCGTTCAGCAACGCTTAAAGCCAGATCATGCCCAATAGCTGAAATATTCAACCCCATAAGCATTTCTGGGGTTGGGTTAGGTAGAGCATATGAATTAACCCTTGTAACGATACCTAGATACAGCATGTCTAAAACAGTTAATGATCTTTAATCTTTATAAGGATATACGCACAAATACACAAACTGAACTTGCTTACGCCTGTTAGGAGCTGGTATTTTCTTTGCTCTAAGTACGATAGATGACTTATTTTTTGGAGCCATAACTTGTTCTCTTTCTAATGTAATGATCAAGCAAATTTTCTCTTCTTATTTTAAAAAACTACCATATAAGATAATAGAGAATATTACTATTTATATTTAAGATAAATATGATAATATTATATATATATATATATATTTTTTTTTTTTTTTGATATTTATAAATCTTAGAAAACATCCTATTTCAGATAACCCTAATATACTGTACAAATCCAGTAAATTTACTTTTCAAACTCTAAAAGACTCTAGTATAATAGAGCATCGAATATTTTTTGTATACTTATAAGATAATCATAATGCTACTATACAATATTGTTGGGGTCAAAACCCACCCTTCTGGAATTAACGATTAAAACATTTAAATATCGAAAAGGAATTTCCATATTTAGATATGAATTCGGAGAAAGTTCATTTCGAACCACTCTGTCGATAACTCTGCAAAGAAAGAAAGAAAAACTGTCTTTCGGGAAGTTTTCCGAGGAATCGATGAATTCCCAAATCGTTGAACAAGGGATGATCGGCTGGACGAAATAAGACAGCCAGCTTGGTATCAAGACCTGCTAGTGATACCGAGCTGACTGGCATCTCTCCATCGTGTTCAGCTGATCGTTTCGTCCTTTGAACATTCCTCCGATAAACCGACGAAAGTTACGATTCTTCGAGTAAAAGGCAATCAACCAGACTTTTAGGACAGCTAGCTCAGTGTTTTGGCACTAAATCCTACCGAGCTGGCTGACACACATGACCTGAATGCATGTTTTGCCAAGCACTTGCCACAAAATGTTAATCTGATCAGCACAGAGCAGTCTGGATATACGTTCAATGATCGAGGTGTATCTTCCAAACCATAAGGCTTTGGAACATGACACTACTTGTAAAATGTTCTTAACTCAATTATGAAGCTCATGGAAGAAGAATCAGATCAAACGGAGTTCATACGAGAACGTTATGGGCTCCACAAGTTGGGCATTTCTGTCCAGCTCGGTAGAAAAGCTTGGAGCAGCAAGATGCATGTTTTCCTTC
>OVBI01002778.1:0-16889 GCA_900406495.1 Sisymbrium altissimum
CAGATACATAATTAAAACTATATATATTATGTAATGTATGAATTAATAAATGACATGTATTTTAGTTAGAGTCCATAAAATATATCATAGTTTGAGTTATACAATATAGTTATAAATAAATCCATTATATATGATAAAAGATATAATGGCATTATGTGTAATTAATCTAGCAAAATATGACNGAAGCTCTCTAGTGATGACACATCATCATGGCACTCATGTAATAAACACATGATGATAAGGTTATTCATTTTTTAGGATCCTCAAATAATATATAGGGGATAGCTGAGACTGAGACAAGAAGTAAAAGCTTGAGTTTTACATCTATTTTTTTCTTACAAGATTGGTTTGGTGGCACATCCAAATTTCTCACTTTTTAAAAAATAATAGTGATATATACTCATAAAAAGTTATGCTTATTGAATTATTTATTTTGGCTAAATCTTTTTTTCTAAAGATATTTAAACTGAAGATCTGCTGTATATTCGAAATGTTTTGTATATATTAAAAAAAAATTTTAGAGATATATATGCTGTTATGCGAGAACTTTAAATTCTTCATCCACAACCATTTTCATAAACTTTGTTTCGATCACTTAAGAAAATGTGACAACTAACATACATCTCACATAAGCAACATGTTCTCCGCACAGCGATAGGATTGAGTTAAAGAAACAACAACAAAATACTTTCAAATTGTATCTCCATCTCCAATGTGTTGTAATAAAGGATACAAAAAAAAAAAATTATTACTATACAAGACTTCAAGATTAATATGATACTGAACCTGATGAATACACAAAATACCTTAAAACCATTTCCACCATTTGAAAATAGATTTCTTAAAAATTCGACTGTCATCTCTTTAAGCACCGTATTTACTTAATATTATTTGATAAACTTGGTATATAAATATTGTTTCGACAAATTACAAACTTAATAGTAGAATATTACGACAGAAATTTCGTTTGAGTAATGTATTATCAAATTTTGTGCAAACTAAACATTGTATACTCCCAAAATTTGGTGCAAACTCAAATGAGTAATAGTAAACAAAGAATACAAGTAACAAGGAATAGAATTTTGGTTGTAAAACAAAGAAATTATGTTCAAGTAAGTTATGTACATTGCTGCTAGATGCTGTCAAAAAGCTCCTAAAAGAAGTCTACAACTTTCTTTTTGACACCATGAATCTATACAATAAGTTATATAGTATTAGTAAATAACAGATCTAACATTAAAAAATATGATGTAAATAGGAAATAGAAACACAAATATATAGGATAAGATTGAAAGAAATACCCATTTTATTTCATAACCGATAACAAAATTAGAAATGAAGAAGATAGACTATGAACAAACGTAGACACACGTAGGGTTACTTATTTATGCGAATAAAATTTAGGCCACTTATGAAAATTAGACCTCAAATTTTAAGATTTAATACATAAATTTAGGACTAAAATTAATTTTTTTTAAAAAAAGAAAGATAATAGATTAATTCAATAATTTTATTCTTGTTAAAATCTCGTTTATTGTAAGATTATTTAAAGAATTAAAATTCAATTTAATATCTAACCTAATATATATATTAGGGATAAATAATTTTTCTATTAAAAACATATAGAAAATTATACTGATGAGAGATTAATTCAATAATATTATTATTATTCAAAAGCAAACCCTAATAGTCTCATATTAGATAGTGGAATTAATTTTATTTAAAAAGGTATAGAAAAACTATCAGTAGAATATATATATAAAACAAAATGAAAAATAGTCATATGCTTATAAGAACAAAATAACAATAGATAAATAAAAATAGAAAAAAATAATTATTCTTGGAGAATAAAACTTAGTTAAATCTCTCTTATCTCTGATTTCCATGTCAAAATTGCTTTAGAAAACTAAAATTCAATAATACTATTATCATACAAAATGAAACCCTAATCACATATAATAAAAATATTAGACGCTAAAATCAATTTTCTATTAGACACGTATAGAAAATTATGCTAGTGAGAGATTAATTCAATAATATTATTATTATTCAAAGGCAGACCCTAATAATCTCATATTATATTTTACAATAAAATTTGCCAAATTTTTATTCTATAATTGCAATTGTATTCGATATATAGCAACACACTAGATATTATTTTTTCCTCTTTCTCACAATTGGATATATTACTTATGTTTTGTATCGCTAAAATAATTACGATTGTAGGTTATAAATCCAAAGTATATATAATATAATTACAACAACATCAAATTTGGTGTTATTTGTGGTTGGAGTTGCTCTAAATATAAATTGTATTCTTCCATTTGACGCTTATGACATAATCTGTGTCAGCCATTTGAGATTATGGATATAAAAGAATTTGCAGCTCTATATGTTGATCTTTACTTTATACGAGTCTTTCTTTACCAAATCATACAAACAAAGAAGGAAAGAAAACAACAAAAAAGTTTTTAAAAATATTAAAATCAAATAATGTTAAAAAATGTTGCTACAATAATGAAATTTCTTGTTTGTATCATTGTATGCTTCTTGTTGCTCGTAATAATGTCTGTGTATCTCAGTGTAGCTTTCATCGCTCCATATCTCTAAGGCTTTCACTAGTCAACCACAGCTTCTTCTGGACAATGAACACAACGTTGTCTGAATCTTGATCTGAATCTGAATCTGTCTTTGTCCCTACTTCCTCCCAATGCAATGCCTTTAGATACTTCTTCACCAAATCGACCACTATTTGTTTATCCCTTATGATTACAAACCCGCTCGGGCGCAGTATTCGATCCATCTCTAGCAACAAATCAACTTCACTACAACCTTTTTTCTTGATATCGGATATAATGTCCCAAGCATGGAGAAGATCATAGGTCCTTGGATATGTCGAGAATGCTTCACACCTACGGTACATTGAAACCAAATGATCAAAAACAAAACATCTATCATTCAGCAATGTCTCACTATGATTAACTAGAAACTGACCAGCTATGAACAGCGCCCATTAATCCTCTGTCGTATATCAGTTTAAGCGTGTTAGGTCCGTCCTCGGGAACAACATTCATTACCCAAACGTCTTTATCTTTTAGAGCAGCAGCAAATGATCCCATGCTTGCTTTCATGTCCATTATGTTCCTCACTGTATCTGCTTCGATTCTAGGACTCAAGAGATCCCAATAACTATCTACTCTCTGCCTCCAAAGTTCCTACACGAACAAGAATCATATACTGTCACTGAATAGCCCATGTTCTTAGTTTTGTTAGTTGCTATAAATAGAGAAGTTATAATTTTCTAATATACCGTGTCCTTCTCAAACATGCCATTTGAGTAACCAAAATCAGCAAGTCTAGGAGGAGGAGAGGTTAACCGAGCTGGCCATGGAGCTAATCCACTTCCTTTGGTTTTATGGTCATCTAAGAAAAACCCAATATAGTGTTCAGTGTGAATCTGTTAATTGAAATGTGAGGAGGAGCTTGGAAACTTACGGTCACTGTAAGGAGTAATGCATGCTTCCATGTTAACACCCCACACAGCATCAGGATCATTATCAGAACGGCACATAGGAGGCTGAGTTCCAGGTTCTCTTTCAAGATAACAATCATTTGTCAAAGGCTTCTCCCAAATCACTGTTTGGTTCCTTTTCGCAGCTATCTTCCAGCACATACGCTCAACAAGAGCACTCATCTCTCTCCAGATTCTAAGGTCCTCTTCGTCTTGTGCATATGCCTCTGGAGATGAATACGCAAAGTAACCACCAGGTCTGAGTACTCTGTCTAGCTCGAGAAGAAGAATCCCATCTCTTTGAAGCCAATCGATTCTGCAACGTGAACAGTGAGCAAGCTCAAAAGATCTGCTTGGGTATGGGAGCCTCTTTGTACCTAAAACACCGAGAGAAGCAGGAATCCCTCTCTCAAGAGCAAACTGGATTTGGTTCTGATGCACATCGTTAGGAGCCAATGACATTGCTAAGATATCTGATGATAGAAGATAACCTCCAAAGCTCGCAACACCACAACCAACATCAAAAACTGTCCTTAGCTTTCCACCGTTATTCAAAACGTTGTTGGGAAAGTTAAGCATCTGTAAGAAAAAGTTTCCAAGAATACAATCAAGAAAATGAAGAATAGTTGTACATAAAACCAAGAAACCGCCTTACGTTTGCCATTGATGCAATATACTTATCAGCTCCATAGTGAAAATGTGTGCCACCACCTGGGAAATTGATTTTGTCTCCTTTGACAACCATCCAGTTTTGGTCAGACTTCTCATGTGCAAGGTGAGTATGAGGTATGTTCACTTTCCACACTTCGTCTCTACTTTTTGGCCATTTGATTGGAACCTTATATCCATTAGGTGGAGGGATCAAGCAATTGAAACGTCTCTCAGAAGGAGGACAATGACGTTCGTAATGCTCCATCAAAGACAAATCTAGCTTCAGTCTCATTTGGTATATGAGATTCCTGTCTAAGCAAGGAATAAGCTCTGAATGTCGATCATCACACACCTTGGAAGAAGAAAAAAAACACAATATATTCACTACTTGAAGAACCTAACTTAACCATCAATGGGGAAATGAGAGAAAATGGTCAAGACTCACAGGAAAACTTCTAGGCGTGAAACCATCATCTTCAAGACCAAAAGAGCTTGAAGTGTCGTCCTGTTTGGTCTCATCTTCATCACCACCCAACCCTAGTTTTCTCCCGTATTCAATAGCTGATGCTCTATGATCAGAGGAGCCATAGAAGAGATAAACGAAAACAAGAACTACAGCTAAAACGCAGACCAAAGCAATCACTCGTTTCTTTTGTCCTCCATCTGATCTTCCCTTCATTTTGTTTGTATATTGAGATAAAACCAAACAAGAGATTCAGTCTTGAGACTATCAGTATAAGAAACTGATGATTCTTTCTCCAGTAAAAAGAACTTTGAATCTGTCCAATGTAAAAACAAGAAGGCAATGATCAATATCTGTAAGATTGAGAGTCAAAGAGATCTAAGAAGAACAGCTTGAAACTAGAGCTAAGACAGGTATATGAAGCTTCCATAACAGATCTGGTTTGAGAAACATAAACAAAGTCTATAAAAACCGACAAGAGTGAAGTATGTTACATTATCACTTAGTATCAATCTAACCTTACAAGAATACCTAGAAAGATGAAAGAGGGACTCACACAAGTGTAATATGTTGTAAACAATGACACAGATCCGAAGTGTAATGGATATAGAGACAGAGAGAGAGAGAGAAGAAGGAGAGAAAGACTCGGATCTCAAGAAATGATTGCTTCTCTTCTCTATCTTCTAATTTTAGCAAAGAGACGAACTTCTTACTCTTCTATTCTCTTCTCCTTATTGGTGGGAATGAGAATGAAGGCAGCAAAGCAAAGCAGCATAGACACTGCGAGTGAACAGAGAGAGAGAATGAGAATCCGTGGAGTGGAAGAGGTCGTTATAATATTAATATTTATAATTTCTTTTATTTCTTTTCTATTATCTAACTATACTTTTTGTCGGCGTTATCTCCTTTGTCATGGACTCACGGGGATAATAGACATTTATTATTAATAGTGGTTGTAGTTCTTACAAAGAGATTGTACTGTACTTACAAAGACAGCATAAAAGTATCACAATGGTTTTAAGCAATAATGAATAATTCAGACGGTAGAAAAAGAAAAAGCAAAAACAGGATCGATCGATCAAAATATACGTATATGTACTGGCCATAGCGATAGAGGAGATAAGATGATCTTCTTTCTTTTGTTCAAACGTGGTATAGCTTAATGACCTGATCAATGTTGGCACGACAAACAGGACATCCCAGTTTCTTGTTTTTGATCTCCTTCAAGCAAGAAACGCATCCAGCAATATGTCCACACGGCACACACACTGCTTCAGATGGTGAATCCATACAAATCACACACACTCCAGATCCTCCACCATCTTCTCTACTATCACAGTTTGAAAAAGGGGTTGATGGATAGTGAACATAATCATCTTCTACTGCCGCCTTTGTTACAGTTTCCAGTAGAGGAGCGGATGGCGTAAGCTCATTGGATTTGATGTTTTCAGTTGTTTGCAGAAACATTGGAGGATTCGTTGGCTGTATAAATTTATCAATTAGTATCAAAAGCTTAAATGAGACACACAAATAGCAAATATCTACACTTCCAAAGTTGTATCATTATGACAAAACATACCTGTGGAAATCCTTTACATGCCTCGCAAAACCATTTCAGCTGTCTCATATCTCCTTTATTCGCAGCTGCCAGCTTAAGACGTATTTCTGGAAAAAAAACTTGAGATTAAACAAAAAGAAAAGAAGAAACATGAATCAAAACAAAATAGCTTTCATGCCTTCTTCTTGTAACAATATCTATTGGTTACTGAATCATCTTAAGAGAATAGACAATACAAAAACTATCTACACTTACGCCTATTGACTTGTGCCCAACTCCTAGCCTGAGTAATGTATCCTCTTCTTTTCGCCCTCCTGCGCCTTGGACCTATCCATGATAATAACGTTTCAATCATAAGGAAGAAGAGATTCCAACAACTTTTTGAATATGTGTCAAAGAAAATTACTTAAGGAGTTATCAACAATCATCACTGAAGCATCAGACAGATATGGTCTCGGCTCCTCCAAGTTGGCTTTCCACAAAGGCATCACCGTCCTGGGTTGTGCATCCTAATTGTATATATTATTATCGTAACAGTTTAGCAATTTCAAAACTCGAAAACAAATCAGTTTAATAAGAGAAATAATTAATTCTTAGTACCTGAAGATTAGCATACACAGCCAACTCCAACTTGAAAGACTTTGCTGGGTTTCGTGAACCAGTTGGTACGATAACTACCCATCTGCAATAAAACAAGTCCTAAAGCAGATTCATATTCATGTTCAACAAGAGGATTTAACAAAAAGATGGTGGAAGTTAAGTGGATACTCACACTCTTCTTGAAAGAAGCTGAGGAGCAAACATTTCAAGTAAGCTAGGGCCATGAAGTTCACGCATCCAGCCAGAGAACAGGCAGATGTGACTCTACAGAATCAAACAGTTTTAAAAACGTTATAGCTCATGACAAAACGTTTTATGTAGTTTTACTCGTCTATTGTAGAATATATGAAATGGTGTGGTGTTACTAGCATACCTCGATTGCGCGTACAACACTGGAGTAACCTTTAGCTCTAGCAACATCAAGAGGTGTCTGAAAATCGTCATTCAAAACCAGAGGATTTGCTGCATAAAGAAAATAACAGACATGTCAATAGAAATGTAACACCATAAATAGATTACTTTAAAAAAATATATAGTCAGCGAATTGGCAAGAAAGAGATAAAAAAAACTTACCACCGTGAGAAAGAAGTAACTTAACCGTGTTTTCGAGACCTCTGCTTGCAGCATGGTGCAGAGGAGTCCCAGCATTGCAACCTGACACCAACAAACAACACAAAATGTCCAAATATAAATAATATTCTCTTCTTTGAATTTTTTGGGACTAAAGCACAAACTCTGCCGAAACAAGAAAGAAGATTCTAATAATTACCGGAACGATAAGCATTGACGTTGGAACCCAACTCAAGGAGAGTCTTTGCTACATCATGTAGCTTTGCTTTCGTACAAGCTAATATTAACGGTGTTCTTCCCTTTTCATCAACACACTACATCCAAAACACAAAGTGACAATTTCAGAAAACGTTACCTTATAAGTACTCTAGGAAGATGCTTTCTAGAGATTTGATCAAATAATTAAACTCAGGAAAAAAGGAGTAGTAGAAAGAAGAAATACCTCGAGTCCTGCACCTTTATGGCGAAGGGATTTGATACCTTCGACATTGCTGTGACTCACTTGTTGAAACAGAAGCTTTTCCGTAGATACTTGCTGCCCCATTTTCACAAGAATTTGGGGGCAAAAAAACGAAGTGAATGAACTTAGAAACAGAAGGGAAAATCTAATCTAAAATATATAGAGAGATGAACATTTCTTGCCTTTTGAATGGGGATAGATTGATAGAAGACATTACGAAAATACTAAGAACTTTCTTCAACGAAATGTCCGAGAAAGTAACGACTTGACTCGGCACAAAAATGAGAGACTTTTAAACTTGAAACCATGAAAAAAGTCAAATTTTCATATATGTTCTTTTTTTCTTTTGAATGAATTTGATTCCATAAAAAACCTTGTTTACAATGACTTTTTCTTCATATACGTTCTTAAGAAATTAGGTAAAATAGCAGGAAAAATAAAAATTAAAAATATAATTAATTTCCCCCCTTTTTCTTTCTCTAATTGTTCCTATCTCTTTTTTCTATCTTGATTATATATATATATATATATATATATATATTTATTCATTTTTTGTTGTTTGACAAATTCTCCTTATGTTCTTAGACTATATGCACTGAAATTATTAGATAAATCTAGTTTGAAAGATGAAAAACAAAAATCTAGAGTCATCAGCGTCTTTCATCTAGAATCATCAACAATAGTCAATTATTGAGTATTCATCTATGCTCAACTATCAAAAAAGTTACATATATATATATATATATATATGATAAGACTATATATCATCAAGATATGATTTTCAAAAAGAAAAATATATTGATATTTGTGACTGTATTCTTTTCTTTTTTATATAGCTTCTTATGGTAAAATTTTAACAAAACAACAAATAATACGTAAAAAAAAATATCATAATACAAATAATAAAAACCGAGTACTTTTTCAAAACATTTCTCATATATACTAATGAGAGCATCTCCTAGAGATACTAATTTCTAGTTCTAAAATATAAAATATTAATATTTTAATTATATAATAGTTTTTTATTTAAATTTTATTTGTTTTTTAAAACTGATCAATTATAAAAAGATATTTAGTTTTAGATATGTCTTTTAATATATGATATTTGATTCTTTTATATTTTTTTATTTTTATAATAGGTTAGATACCAACTTAAATCCCTCTAATGAAGATGGTCTCGACAACATTAAAGAAAATGAATAAAATAGATCATCAACAAGACTCCCATACAGTACAAAAGAATGTCTTGAACTAATGATTTAGCAGACACATTTACCAAAGAGTTATTTTCAAAGAAATCATTTCATCATATTGAATTACATCATCCCCATGATATTGAGTGATGTCTATCTCAGTGGGAACAATATGTGTTATACTTTTTTCTCTTAACTATAGTTTTTTGTCATTGGGTTTTTTTAATAATGTTTTTATTTAAGCAGCATCTTAAACGCATTATAAACTATTTTTAATAATTGACATTTAAAATCATATCCAACTATATTTTAAATCTGATGTCAATTTGTATTTTGGTATAAAATCTACTCTAGCCCTATTTTATTTTAATTTCAAAATAATATAATGTTATTTTTGATTTCAAATTTGGAACCATCTCATTCTCAATTTGCAGTTGAATTTTTTTATTGGTAAAGTGCTTCTTCCAATTTTAAATATTACTATCTTTTAAAAATAAATAATTATTCTGATAATGATTTTTTTTATTAATGATTATAAATACTAAAACAATTTACTCTCTAAAATTATAATGTAAATAACATATATATAATCAAAAAAATATAATGACAAAACCATGATAAAATTAATAACCATAATAAATTTAAAAATATTAATATGTTTTTCTTTATATTATAATAGTTAACTTAAAAGAATATAATAATTTATGGATTTTCTTAAAAATTTAAATGAATGGTCCATTTTTAAATTTTAAAGAAAATATGTATAATTTGTAAACAATAATTAAATAAAAATATATTTAAAACATTTATTTTGAAGCAGAAAATGGAACCACACACATTGCAGATAAATCCAAATGCATTTTGGATTTATACCATTTTGTGATAAAAAAAATGCAATAATACTTTGGAGATGTTATAAATATTATATGTGGATATTTATGGAGAGTGTGATTGGTTTAAGTTAGAGTAAAAAGGTAGAAAATAAAAGGTGAAAAAAGAAGGAAGGAAAAATATTAGATTTGGAGTAAATTTTTTCCACCTAATAAAAGTGAAAGAAAATTTTACTTTATTTTTTTTCAGTTTTCCTTTTGTTATTAGTGTAAATATGCTGAAAATGTTTTCCAATTATTTTTTCATGATTGGTGAGATTTAGAGTAAATGAGTAGAATTTTTTCTCTATTTATCTTTTTTACCCTAACAATGCAATACAGTCAGACCCAGAGAAAGTTCTAAATATACTTAGAAATCTTTGTATATTTAGTTTTATTTATTCTCTAAGTATATCTTGACCTCTAAACTACTCATAAACCTTTATATTACACTCCTAACCCTTAAATTACACTCCTATATAACTATATAAATGATTTATTACTTTTGGAATATTTCTCTCTTTATATTCACAACAATTTTTTTTCTTTTATCAACTATGGGTTTTGTTGGCCTCTCATTTTTCATGGACTCATGGGGATAATTTGTAAAGTACTACACATTTTTCTTTTCCAGATTTGCTAAATTCTGAAAATATATTCAAATTTTTCTATTATACATAAGTGGTTGTAGTTAACTTACAAAGGGATTTATCTTACAAAGACATCATAAAAGTATGACAATGGTTTTCAAGCAATAATGAATAATTAAAAAAAAAAACAGGATCTGTCACTCACAATAATTTTATAGTAGATATTGTTCATATGATGTATTAATTTTAAATTAATCTAGTAAATTATATAAATTTTTATATAAAAATATGTAATTTCATCATAGAGCTTATTTTTTTTAATAAAAAAAAGAATGACTTGCAATACATAGAAACCTATAGTATTGAATAAAATACCATACAAACATTAATTATAAAAAAAAAAAATAAGCAAAAAGAGATAAGATGATTCTTCTTGTCTTCTTCCTTTTGTTCAAACGTGGTATAGCTTAATGACCTGATCAATGTTGGCACGACAAATAGGACATCCCAGTTGCTTATTTTTGATCTCTTTCAAGCAAGAAATGCATCCAGCAATATGTCCACACGGCACACACGCTGCTTCAGATGATGAAACCACACAAATCACACACACTCCAAATCCTCCACCATCTTCTTTACTCTCACTGTTGGCAGAAGGGATTGATGGATAGTGAACAGAATCGTCTTCTACCGCCGCCTTTACAGCTAGTAGAGGAGGTGATGGCGTAATCTCATTGGATTTGATGTTTTCAGTTGTTTGCAGAAACATTGGAGGATTCATTGGCTGTACATAAACTTTTCAATTAGTATCAAAAGTTTAAATGAGACACACTATTAATAGCAAATATCTTCACTTCCAAAGTTGGTATCATTATGCCAAAATATACCTGCGGAAATCCTTTACAAGCCTCGCAAAACCGTTTCAGCTGTTTCATATCACCTTTATTCGCAGCTGCCAGCTTAAGACGTATTTCTGAAAAATGAAAAGAGATTAAGAAACAAAAAAATCAAAACTAATTAAATAGCTTTCATGCCTTCCTCTTGTAACAATTTCTATTGGTTACTGAATCAATTTTAAAGCAAGAATAGACAATACAAAAACTATGTACACTTACGCCTATCGACTTGAGCCCAACGCCTAGCCTGAGAAATGTATCCACTTCTTTTCGCCCTGCTGCGCCTTGGACCTATCCATTATAATAACGTTTTAATAAACAAGGACAAAAACATATTCCATCAACTTTGAATTAAAATGTCAAAGAAAATTACTTAAGGAGTTATCAACAATCATCACTGAAGCATCAGACAGATATGGTCTCGGCTCCTCCAAGTTGGCTTTCCACAAAGGCATCACCGTCCTGGGTTGTGCATCCTAATTGTGTATATATCATCGCAACAGTTTCATAAGTACAGTAATTTCAAAACTCAAAAAAATCTCAGTTGCATAAGAGAAATAATTAACTTTTTAGTACCTGAAGACTATCATACACAGCCAACTCCAGCTTGAAAGACTTTCCTGGGTTTCTTGAAACAGTTGGTATGATAACTACCCATCTGCAAAAGCACAAGTCCTAAGGCAGATTCATATTCATGTTCAACAAGAGGACCAAAGAAAAAATGGTGAAAGTCAACTTGGATACTCACACTACTCTCGAAATAAGCTGAGGAGCAAACAATTCAAGTAAGCTAGGGGCATGATGTTCACGCATATAGCCAGAGAACAGGCAGATGTGACTCTACAGAATCAAACAGTTTAAACGTTTTATAGCTCATGACAAACGTTTTATGTAGTTTACTCGTCTAATGGACTAGCATACCTCGATTGCGCGTACAACACTACAGTAACCTTTCTCCCTAGCAACATCAAGAGGTGTCAGAAAATTGTCATTCAAAACCAGAGGATTTGCTGAAAAAAGAATAATAGACATGTCAATACAATCGTAACACCATAGATAAGATTACTTAAGAAACTTTTCAGTTAGCAACTTGGCAAGAAAGAGATAAAAAAACTTACCACCGTGAGAAAGAAGTAACTTAACCGTGTTTTCGAGACCTCTGCTTGCAGCATGGTGGAGAGGAGTCCCAGCATTGCAACCTGACACCAACAAACAACACAAAATGTCCAAATTCTATTTAATGAGTTTATCCATTTCATTCACTCATAATACGGTTTGATGAGAGGAACGAAGACAAATCTCATTGTTGGGACTAAAGTACAAACTCTGCAAAAACAAGAAAAAAGATTCTAATAATTACCGGCACGATAAGCATTGACATCGGAACCCAACTCCAGGAGAGTCTTTGCTACATCATGTAGCTTTGCCTTCGAACATGCTAATATTAATGGTGTTCTTCCTTCTTTATCAACACACTATATCGAAAACACAAACTGACAATTTCAGAAAACGTAGTACAAGTACTCTAAGAGGCCGGATGCTTTCTAGAGATTTGATCAAATAATTAAACCCAAGAAAACAAAAAGGAGTAGTGGAAAGAAAACAAACCTCGAGTCCTGCACCTTTATGACGAAGGGATTTGATGCCTTCAACATTGATGTCACTCACTTGTTGAAACAGTAGCTCTTCCGTAGACTGTTGTTGCCCCATTTTCATAATTTGGAAAAAATAAATGTGAATTTAGAAAAGTATTAAGGATATGAGTATAAAGAAAAGGGGAAAATCTAATCTATATATATAGAGAGAGAGGATGCAGTTCTTGCCTTTGAATATGGGATTGATGGAAATGGAAATGTAAAAGGAAACGAGTAGGAAAACACTAAGAACTTTCTTCAACGAAATATCCGAGAAAGTAACGACTTGACTCGGGACAAAAATGAGAGACTTTTTACAATTCGCAAAAAAAAAATGAGAGACTTTTTAATTCAAAACATATAAAAGTTCAAATTAACGTTCACATATGTTCGTAGACTATGTCCAATGAAGTATTATTTTTGGAAAACAAAAATATGGGACCCTCAGTGCCCAGAGGCATTGTCTAAAGCAAATAAGCAACACAGGTTTTCCATGTTGAGAATTTTAATATTTTTATTTCTGTCTAATTATTAGAGATCGATTACTTTATATTCAATTACTTTAGTTTTCAATGATTTTCTATCAAAACTTATCAATCATTTAGTAAATAATTTTTTTTTTCATTTAACTTGGACACAAAAAAACAATTTTTACTATAATTCTTGCTTGGAGTTTTTAATATTTAATTTCCTTGGAGTTTTTAAAAATTTTCTTTGATATTTTGTGGATAAAATTTATTTATAGATGTGTTATCAGTTTTAATTTTAATAAAAATGTATTATTTAATTTATTAAATTTTAACCCGTTAACGAACAATATTTTTTTCCGCTTGTTCTACTTTGTAGAAATCGAAATATAATGTGTTAATTTTAGTCAAACTTCATTTTAATTCTCACTATAATATATGATCATGATTTTTAAAATAATTTTATAAATAAATTAGTCATTGTAAAATAATTTATCTATTTAATATATTATGCATTGGTTTAAGTTTTATTTTTCATGCTTTTTAAATCAATATAAGTTAATTCATCGTTTTAACTCATTAATCAAAGTTTATTTTGAATAATTTCATAATCAAAATATGTGAATTCGTTCTCTCCTATATTGTAGTGGTATAAATATTTTGCATGTTTCATAGAAAAACCTATAATATATATCATTTCGTACAAAAAAATTAATTCAATACATCCATTATATTATCAAATAATATAAATATTAAATATTTAACTGTTTAATAAATTAAAATATATCTCTAATTTTTATTATCTTGTTATAAAGATAAAAATTTAATCTAATTTTTATTTGATTAATTATTTAATTAATATTTGAAAAAAACTTAAAAGAGATAAAAATATTATGTTATAACTAAAAAAAGGAATATATCTTTATGTTTAAATCTAAGAAAAAAAACTAAAAGATATTGTGAATAAATTAGTTAATAATTAGTTTGACAATTTTACCATTAATATAATCTTAAAATTTTATTAATTTTAATGGTATTTTATGTAATATAATATAGGATTAAAAATTTAATAGATAAGTGTATAGTGTGATTCTTTTTTAATAGTATTAACAGTATTATTGATTTATCTCTTTTTTACTTTTGAAAGGTGCTTTTTGTGGTTGTCACTTGTCACTTATTGATCTTAATCAACGTTTTTCATAGATATGTCATATGTGTATGTTTACAAAAGCCAGAACGAAGAGATTGAAACAAAAGAGTGGAAAGCTAAGAAAGTTGGTGAAAATATTATCACATAGGCAGAACCTTGATTAATCAAAGTAATAACTATTTAGCTGCAACCCAACATCTTCATGATATTGTTTCATGACTTATATTTGTACCTTATCACAAATGTTTTTTTATTTCTTTTTCTGGATTAATGGTTAAAATTGGATCAAACAATACTTTAACAAAGGGAATTTCACAAGTTTTGCTTAATGAAGAGTGACGACTAAATTATTATTGTACTAATAATTCAATTTCGTACTTTTCAATAGTCAACTGACTGAGTTACTAAGTGATTCTATAGCCAGCAACTGAAATTGAACTTAGTTTTGTCAACACTGAATGACCTGATATGGACGGTTGACTATATTATTAGTGTGGACTTACGACTATTTTAAAGAGAAAACAAATGATATAAATTATTATTGTGTGGGCGTTTAACCTATCTTTTTAATGCTTTATTTTTCAATTATGTAATAAGTAAGTTTCACTATTTTGGCAAAAAGTATTTGTAACCCGCATTTAAACTTTAATATACTCGTTTGCACAAAAAAAGAGATTAAAATAAAAAACTGAATGATTTCTAGAAGTGTTTTGTTTGATACAGAATCATGTGGTGATCTATTGGACAAGTAGTGATTACTAGGGTCCCATTTGCCGCTAGTTTTGGATCTGGAGAGACTAGAGCTTAGGCTCATTGTAGGGGTTACGGCTAGAGCTTAAGCCTAAAAAGAAAACAAAAAAAGACTGTAGTGCAATAAGCTCATCAGCAATGGCCTTCTCTCTAGAACTCTCCGTCGACTCTCATTTCTGGTCGGCGCGTGGGCTTCCACAGCCACGTCGTTAAGCCAGATTGTTTCTTTCTCTTGTTATTTCTTCTGTTTTCTTGTTTTGTTAGTTCTTCCCGTGTTTTGACTTTAAGTTGGCAGAATTCAGATCTAGATTTGAAGGTGGTTTCGAATCTTCTTCGATGGGTTCATTTTCAAGGTAAAAGAGCTTTGGTTCTTTATTGCATGTTGCTGTTGGAGTTCGACTGGTAAATCCCTTGTCACAGCGTCTCCTCTTGATGGTCCTATGTGGTTGATCTCGTGGTTCTTGGGAAGTTCCAGAACAATATAATGAGTTGCTGGATCTGTGACTTCTCTAATAATTAACAGCATCATTTGCTCTATTCCTCTGATCCTCTCCTTCCTTGGTGGTGTCCTCTGGTTTAGATGTTCCGTTTGTGGATTTAGTTTCTGTTTTCTGTGGTTCTTTTAATCTGTAATTTATTTGCTAAGTTTTATGCTTTGTCTCCAGAGAACGTTGTTAATTCTGCTGGCTTTGTTTCTAAAGATTCTCTGGCTTAGTCTCCGAGAAGTTGGTTTCTTCGCCGACTTAATATTCCATCAATTTATAATTGGATAACCGTGGGTTGATCTTTTTGTCTGTATCTTTTGGTTTCTTGGTGGTTTTTAAACCACTTTTTATAAAATTTCAGATGTTCAAAAAAAAAAAAAAGCTCATCAGCAATGAAGTGTGTTGCCATAGAAAAAAAAGCCAGACAATCCTTCAAAAATGAAGAAGTGACAATATTAGTTTATCTAATAATTAAATTATTTTGAAGTAAAAAAAAAATAAAAAATTTCGGTCCTAGAAGCAACAAGTTACCAAAAAACATAGAGCCAATGGGTGTGACTCTACCTGTTGTTGCCTAAGATCCACTGAAAAGAAAACTTATTTTGTTCCCCCACCTAAGAACTTTATGGATCAAAACCTTGAGATATACTATGAAATTATGAATAATGAGTGTAAAGAAATCTTTGTACATATTTTAGAGATGATTTAGAGCATGATTATAGGGGTTCTAAATGAGGTTCTGATCAAATTTTTAATAATAAAAAAGAAAAAAATAATGAGAGAGAAAAATGACAGTCTACAGAAATAGAGACTTCAGAACCTCATTTCTATAAATCATGACATTTTTTTATCATTGGTTAAAATTTTTCAATTTAAATAAATCATAAAAGAGGCGCTTTCCAAAAGAGGTGGTAGAAAATTATTATCCCTGGATTTTATGGTATATCTAGAAAAGTCGGAATGATAAGTTATATAATAACAAAGATTGGATACCCCAAGAAATATTACGTGTAGCAGTTACAGAGGGTAAGATATGGAAAGA